>BLBF01011577.1:0-21158 GCA_015471245.1 Laticauda colubrina | reverse complement strand
TCCAAGCATCATTCTTCAGCATCATCCTCTTTCCCATGGTCGATGCTGACTACAAGTTCATGTACATCGATGCTTCAGGCAACGGCTCATCTTCAGATGCCCAGGTATACAACGCCAGTGACCTCAAGGAGGGGCTGGAAGGCAACCTCATCATGGGCTTTCCAGATCCAGACCCCCTGCCCAACAACACGGAAGATGTGCCCAACTTCATCGTGGGGGATGACGCCTTCTCCCTCAGAACCGACCTCATGAAGCCCTACACCTCCAGACTCCTCACCCGTGAAGAGAGGATCTTCAACTACAGGCTGTCCAGGGCAAGGCGGGTGGTGGAGAACGCCTTTGGCATCCTGGCCAACAGGTTCCAGGTACTTCTCACCACCATGCAGCATCGCCCACAGACCGTAAGGAGGATCATGGAAGCTTGCTGCATCCTGCACAATCTAATGCACACCCGCTACCCAGTCTTGCAGAACAGGCTCGTGGACCTCCAACAAGCCAATGGGGTCATGGAGCCTGGGGAATGGAGGCAAGGGCGAAACCTGATCGACACTGAGGATGTGCTAGGCCCCAACAGAGCCTCAAATGAAGCGAAGAAGCAGTGCAACCTCCTGAGACAATGGTGCAACTCCCCAGCTGGAGCAGTGGAGTGGCAAGACAGGATGGTAGATGCTTAATGGATGCTTCCTTCAGCCTGTCTCATCACGCGGATGAGATTGGGCCATGTATGTTTGGTTGGCCTACAATGAACAGGGCGTTTAATAAAGAGTTGTGTTTATGTTGACATGTGTGGATAATTGATTACATTATTATTGATAATAAAGGGCCATAGGTGTGGCACCTGGGAGGGTAGACCATACAGTCCCACTATGCTTACACTGGAGGTTTATCTATCCCCACAGCTATTACCTATCCCAAAGGTATCCCTGCCCATCCCACAGCTATCTTAACCCATTCCACAAGCATGCAAAGGCTTAAACCATTTCTAAAAGTTTCCAGCAAGACTTTATACAAAAAAAGAAATGAAGCAAGTGTGTGAACCAAATATAGACTTTATTAACAACAAGCTATAAGACAAAAAAGAGTCTCTGGCACTCCTCTTGGTCGCTCAGTCTCAGGGGTGAAGGGTCCAGGTGCTGTGGAGGTGGCTGGTGCTGGAGTGCTTGTCATCAGCTCCTCCAGAGGCAGAAGCAGCAGAAGCGCCAGCCCCAGAAGAGCGAGCCCATGCTGCAGAAGCCCCAGCAGAACCAGAGTGAGGGCCTGGGGGCGGGATGGTAGCCCTGTCCCTCTTGCCAGGGCTGGAAGCAGATGGCTGAGGCTTGCTGTGCTTCCGCATGGTTGTGGGATTGCTGGCTGGCAGGGAGGCTGGCAGGAACCAAGGCTGGCAGAAAGGCTGGCAGGGAGGCTGGCAGGAAGGCTGGCAGGAAGGCATGAACCAAGGCTGGCAGGAAGGCTGGCAGGCAGACATGAACCAAGGCTGGCAGGAAGGCAGGCAGCAAGGCTGGCAGGCAGACCAGCTGGCAGCAAGGCTGGCAGGGAGGCTGGCAGCAAGGCTGGCAGGGAGGCTAGCAGCAAGGCTGGCAGCAAGGCTGGTAGGAAGGCTGGCAGCAAGGCTGGCAGGCAGACATGCAGGCAGGGCAGGCAAGGCAGCCAATCCATCCGGCAGCAGGTCTTTCCTCTGAATGGTGACCTGCTTCCGAGCTGCTTCCATTATATCCGCGGGGCTGATGCAATGCATCCTCCCCATATGCGCAGTGAACGCCAGGCATCCGTTAGGCTTCCGCTGTGCATCCGCTGTGCATCCGCTTTATCTGTTCGGCGTCCGCTGTGCATCCGCTGTATCCGTTCCGCGTCCGCCTTGCTGAGGCCCCCCGGAAGCCCTGCGGATGTGCCATCTGCTCCCATCGGCTTCCATCCGCTAGACTTCCGTTCCGCATCCGCTTTGCATCCGCCCTGCGTCCTCCCCGCGTCCGTGTTATCCGCTCCAGTTATGCAAATTTTTGCCCCTTTTGAGAGGGGATAACAACGGCTGGAACATTTTTCTCGTCCGTTGTGTCCGCTTTGCATCTGTTGGCCAGTGTGACATGGGTTTTACAAGCATTGCAGATGGACAAATCTGGAATATACCAATGTACCTCACTGCTTCCCCGGGCTGGTGTACAAGGTTTTTTAAAAGAAATGGAATATCACTAAGACAAAGAACAAAAATAGCCCAAAAGCTGCCATCAGAATTTGAGGAAAAGGTGATGAACTTCCAATGTTTCATGATAAATAAACGAAAGACTGGTGATTTTCCTCTCAGCAGGATTGGCAATATGGACGAGACCCCTATGTGCTTTGACATCCAAGCACTAAAACATTGAACCAAAAGGGTGAAAAAACTGTTCTTATTAAGACAACAGGGCACCAAAAAACCCATTTTACAGTGGTGCTGAGTTGCACTGCAGATGGGGTGAAGCTACCCCCGATGGTAATCTTTAAATGAAAAACCCCTCCAAAGGACAAATTTCCCAGTGGTGTGCTCATCCATCAGCATCCCAAAGGATGGATGGATGAAGAAGGCAAAATCAAATGGATAAATCAAGTGTGGGTGCACAGAAATGGAGGTCTTCTCAAGAAACACTCCATGCTAGTCTGGGACCAATTCAGAGCTCACCTAACCAAAAAGGTAAAAAGGAGTCTAAAGGAGTCAAACACCGTTCAGGCAGTCATACCAGGAGGGTTGACTGGAATGCTACAACTCCTAGATGTTAGCCTGAACAGACCCTTCAAGACACACATGCGAAACCTGTGGACACAGTGGATGGCATATAGCAAGGCTGAACTAACAGCCAAAGGAAACTTCAAACGCCCTCCTTTGCCCACAGTTGTGTCTTGGGTGAAGACTGCATGGGATATGTTTTTACAAGAAATGGTACAGAAATCCTTTTTAAAATGTTGCATTAGAAACAAATTAGATGGCATTGAAGAAGATGTTGTATGGCAGGAGGATAGCAATGAAACTGAAAATTAAGACAGTGATGAAGTGGCAGAAAATGAAAATGAAGATCAAGATGAAGAAATGTGGGATGAAGATAATCTCAAATATACATTGGAGGACTGGAAACATCTTTTGGGGAATCTGAGGATGAGGGTGATGGTGAGGATGAATTTGAAGGATTCTGAGACACAGTTTAAGCCCCTGTCACACTGCACCAACGGATGGAAAGAGGATTTAAAATGGACAAAAAAGCTTGCCATCCATTGGTTAACGTGATGTGTCCGTTCTGTACTCACTGCCTCCGTTTTGCTTCCTCTCTATCCGTCCAGCATCCGTTTATTGACGTTTCATCCGCTCAGAAAGTTTTGAACTGCTCAAAACTTTTGAGCGGAAAATGTATCCAATGCGTCCGTTCTGCATCCGCTAGGCATCTGTTCTGCATCTGTTACGCATCCGCTATATCCACGAGGCATCCGCTGCGCATCCGTGCAACTCCATCCACTCCAGCGGTAAACGGGCGCAGGGAGGAAGTGGAACGGATGCAGAACGGATGCAGAACGGATGCCTAGAGGATGCAGCACGGAAACAAAGCATTTAAAATGGAAAAAACGTTCACAGAGGGGACCGATCTCGGATATTAAGGATGTCTAGAGGATGCCTAGAGAATGCAAAGGGACACCTAGGGGAAAACCTATACTGCCTATAAAAAGGGGGAGCAACTCACCTGGATCTCACTTTCAGACCAGCAGACCAGCTGTGCAGACCTCTGCAGCCTTCATCTGACTCTTGCTCTTCCACAGCATCCAGTCATGTCCACCGTGGATCGTAACAAAGTCCTTTTGGCAGCCACCATTGTTCTGCAATAGTGCAAAGCCATCTACAGACTCTGTGAACTCTACTACGGGAAGAAAAGGAGGCGGCCAAGAAGCCTCCGGGTCCGAAGATGGATCGGGAGAAGAGCAGAGTATGGACTGTACAACAAGCTGATGGTGGAGCTCAGGAACAAAGACCCTAGTGCATTCCAGAATTTCATGAGGATGCCTCCAGCCATGTTTGACGAAGTTGTGGAGCGGCTGACACCCAGGTTGACCAAGCAGAGCACCAACTTCCGGCCCAGCCTGGACCCTGGGCTCAAGGTGGCACTGACTCTGCGCCACCTGGCCTCCAGGACCACGTACAGGAGCATGCAGTATGGCTGGAGGGTGCCACACAACACCATCAGCATTGTGGTCAGAGAAGTGGTGCAGGCCATCATCAAAGAATACCTGGAGGAGCTCCTCCAGTGCCCCTCCACTGAAGAAGGATGGAAGAAAGTTGCAGAGCAGTGGTATCAGAAGTGGAACTTCCCACACACCATTGGAGCCATAGATGGCAAGCACGTGGCCTGCAAAGCGCCAGCCAAGTCGGGGTCCATTTATTTCAACTCCAAGGGCTTCTTCAGCATCATCCTCTTTGCCATGGTCGATGCTGACTACAAATTCATGTACATCGATGCTTCAGGCAACGGCTCATCTTCAGATGCCCAGGTATACAACGCCAGTGACCTCAAGGAGGGGCTGGAAGGCAACCTCATCATGGGCTTTCCAGATCCAGACCCCCTGCCCAACGACACGGAAGATGTGCCCTACTTCATTGTGGGGAATGACGACTTCTCCCTCACAACCTACCTCATGAAGCCCTACACCTCCAGACTCCTCACCCATGAAGAGAGGATCTTCTTGTCCAGGGCAAGGTGGGTGGTGGAGAACGCCTTTGGTATCCTGGCCAACAGGTTCCAGGTACTTCTCACCACCATGCAGCATCGCCCACAGACCGTGAGGAACATCATGGAAGCTTGCTGCATCCTGCACAATCTCATGCGCACCCGCTACCCAGTGTTGCAGAACAGGCTCGTGGACCTCCAACAAGGCAATGGGGACATGGAGCCTGGGGAATGGAGGCAAGGGCAAAACCTGATAGACACTGTGGATGTGCAAGGCCCCAACAGAGCCTCACGTGAAGGGAAGCAGCAGCGCAACCTCCTGAAACACTGGTGCAACTCCCCAGCTGGAGTGGTGGAGTGGCAAGACAGGATGATAGATGATTAATGGATGCTTCCTTCAGCCTGTCTCATCACACTGATGAGATTGGGCCATGTATGTTGAATGGCCCTACAATGATCAGGGCATTTAATAAAGAGTTGTGTTTATGTTGACATGTGTGGATGATTATTACATTATTATGTGGCACCTGGGAGGTGGCACCTGGGAGGGTGGACCATACAGTCCCACTATGCTTGCAGTGGAGGTTTATCTATCCCACAGCTATTACCCATTCCAAAGGTATCCCTGCCCATCTCACAGGTTTCCCTGCCCATCCCACAGCTATTACCCATTCCACAGGTATCCCTGCCCACCCCACTGCTATCTTAACCCATCCCACAAGCATGCAAAGGCTTAAACCAATTCTAAAAGTTTCACCAAGACTTTATTAAAAAAAAGAAATGAAGCAAGTGTATGAATCAAAGATAAACTTTATTGAACAACAAGCTGTAAAAGAAAAATGACCCAAGTCAAGTGTCCAAATAAAGTCTACAGGAAGCAACCCAGTCTCTGGCCCTCCTCTTGGTCACTCGGAGGTGTGCCCAGTCTCAGGGGTGAAGGGTCCAGGTGCTGTGGAGGTGGCTGGTGCTGGAGTGCTTGTCTGAAGCGCCATTGGGGTGCCTGGCTCCTTCCTCCATTCCATGGGGTGTCATCCCCAATACCAAGGACAGATGTACTGAGGCTGGGCTTGGCTGTGGGGTGGAGGAAGGAGCAGTGTAGTGGGGCTGTCTGGTCTGCAGCTGGTGAGGACTGGCATTGGTGGCATCGGTGGCGTGGGTGGCATCAGTGGCATGGGTGGCATCAGTGGCGTCAGTGGCATCAGTGTCGTGGGTGGCATCATTGGCGTTGGTGGCATCAGTGTCGTGGGTGGCATTGGTGGCATCGGTGGCATCAGTGGAACCGGTGGCAACTGTGTTGTCCGATGACTCTGTGCCTGGACTGGGAAGGGCTGCTGCCTATGCTGCTGGACCTCCTGGTAGCCATAGCCCTGGTAGGTGAGGGGCTGTGGGAAGCCTTGGAATGGGAGGGACATCACCTGGGGTGGAGGAGCAGACCTGGACTGGGTGGGAGCAGGTTCCTCTGGATCTCGAGGGTTGTGAAGCAGCTCGGTGATCCGGTCCTCCACCACCTGGTACTGGGGTTCCGCCATGTCCGTGAGGGTCTGGTTGACATAGGTGAGGAAGGGCTTGCTGTTGGAGGATGAGGAGTCGATGTGGACCAGCTGAGAGAGGAGATCTATGCTGGTCCGGATGGTGTCCCTGATCTCCAGCAGGACAGAGTGGCTCTGCCCCTCCTGCTGTCTGGCTCTCTGCCTTTCCGTGAAGGTGGAGCTGTGGGTGGATGCGGGTACAGCTGTGGTGTACACGCCGTCTCCTTTCTCCCACCACACCAGGGAGTCCTCCATGTGCTCCACCATGGTTACAACACCTGTCCGCGGGTTCTCCGCCTTGGCACACTCCACAGAAACCTGCCTGGAGACAGGAACTGACTCTCGGCCGGAAGAGGACTGGCTCTCAGCAGGCTGCTGGAGAGAGACGGTAGACAGAGGAGCTTCTCCTCGGTGGCGGATCTCACCCTCCAGGAAGCTGCAGCTGGCCATGATGTAGGTCTCTCGTTCCATCAGCTTGACCGCGGCCTGGCCAGATTTCTTGAGGTGCAGCTTCCCGTACCAGGTGTGCATGTGCTTCCACCAGCCAAGGAGCACCTCCGAAGTGTAGCCCATACTCTCCGCCTTCTCTCTCCAAGCAGCATGCTTCCGCTTGGTGTCCCTGTACAGCCGGTGTCCCTTCCACCACAGATAGTCATTCTCTCTCAGCCACTCCAGCACCTCATCCTCGTGTTCCTCCTCAATGGAGGATTGCCTCCTCTCCCGTTGTCGCATACGCCTCTTCCTCCCTTTAGCAGGACCAGATGGACCCTCATCAGAGGAGCTCCCAGGTAGTAGGGGCTGCTCCTCCACAACACCAGCAGCAGCAGCACCATCAGGATCATCATCATCATCATCATCATCACCAGCAGGATCATAATCATCATCATCAGCAGTAGCAGCAGCAGGATGATCATCATCATCAGCAGCAGCAGCAGCACCAGTAGCAGCAGCACCAGCAGGACCAGGATCAGCAGCAGCAGAGTAAGCACCAGGAGCCCCAGCAGGACCAGGAGCATGAGCAGGACCAGGAGCACGAGCAGGACCAGCAGGACGAGCAAGACGAGCAAGACCAGGAGCACGAGCAGGACCAGCAGGACGAGCAAGTCCAGGAGCACGAGCAGGACCAGCAGGACGAGGAGCATCTTCAGCAGAGTAAGCACGAGCAGAAGCACCACCGCCAGGAGCAGCGCCAGCAGAAGCTTCAGCACCAGAAGAGCGAGCCCCAGCAGCAGAAGCCCCAGCAGAAGCAGAGTCAGGAACAGGGGGCGGGAGGGTGGCCCTGTCCCTCTTGCCAGGGATGGCGGCAGGTTGCTGAGGCTTTTGCTTCTTCCCCATGGTTGTGGGGTTGCTGGCTGGCAGGGAGGCTGGCAGGGAGGCTGGCAGGCACCAAGGCTGGCAGGAAGCCTGGCACCAAGGCTGGCAGGAAGCCTGGCACCAAGGCTGGCAGGAAGCCTGGCAGGCAGGCAGGCACCAAGGCTGGCAGGAAGGCAGGCAGGCAGGCAGAGAGCAAGGCTGGCAGGGAGGCTGGCCAGGAGACTGGGAGGCAGGCTTGGAGGTGGGCTGGCAGGAAGGCTGGCAGCAAGGCTTGCAGCAAGGCTTGCAGGCAGGCATGCAGGCAGGGCAGGCAAGGCTGTCAATCCATCCGGCAGCAGGTCTTTCCTCTGAATGGTGACCTGCTTCCGAGCTGCTTCCCTTTATATCTGCGGGGCTTACGCAATGCATCCTCCCCGCATACGCAATTAATGCTAGGCATCCGTTAGGCTTCCGCTGTGCATCCGCTAGGCTTCCGCTCTGCATCCGCTTCATCCGCTGTGCATTCGCTGTATCCATTCTGCGTCTGCTTTGCTGAGGCCCCCCGGAAGCCTAGAGGATGTACCATCTGCTTCCATCCGCTGGGCTTCCGTTCCGCATCCGCTTTCCATCCGCTCTGCATCCTCCCTGCGTCCGTTCCTTTCCGTGTTATCCGCTCTGGTTATGCAAATTTTAGCCCCTTTTGAGAGCGGATAACAACAGATGGAACATTTTTCTCGTCCATTGTGTCCTTTTTACCAACGTTTTGCATCCGTTGGGCAGTGTGACAGGGCCTTTAATTTGTGAAAATAAATAAAAGTAAAACACAACAATAATGGCTTTTATTCTCATTTATGCTCTCCTGCAAGCTTTTGCTACGATAAGTGCATATATTACCATTATATAACATCAGATTCTTTACATACTGGGTAATTAACTTAATATTGTTTCCTACACAAATGCTTTGATAATGAACCTTCATCAGTGCATTGCATATTGATACTCTTTTGTTATTAGCCCAAACAACACACCATGGTATTTGGGGGTCGGCTTTTATGCGAGTTTTTGCAAAATTCCTCATTGTGGGGCAGTTTTTTAAGGGTTGGCTTATATGCGAGATCAGCTTATATGCGAGTATATCCGGTATTAGATTATACATCGAATAATACATTTTCTTTAAAAAAACCAACTGAGCTACAGAATAGTTAATCAATTAAAAGTGGTCAGAATTGAGGTTGATGGACCAGGGTTAATTTTCAGCAATAAGTAGATTCTTTTATTCCTTTAAGCTTTTGTTGTTGTGGCAATTTTTCTGAAAGATTTGTATTTCATATTGTTAACAGCTGGAGAGTCTTTCCAAGAAGCAGTGACTTTTGGAGGTGAAGCCACTGTATTTTTGGGGCAGGGGAGATCAGCCAACTGAATCTTGTCTATCTCCCTCTAGAACCTGACAGGAGTATTTAAGACTTCACATAGCTTAATAAACCAAACAACAAAGATAGCGTTTTCTCTAGAACTCTGAATTCAGAGTCAGCACAATTTTTTGGGCAGAGTTATTGTTCACCTATTAATCATGCTACCCAGTTTCAACAGGAAAAATCTGGAATTCCAGGCCACAGGTTTTAGTGTCCTTTAGGTCAGGGGTCTCCAACCTTGGCAACTTTAAGACTTGTGGACTTCAATTCCCAGAATTCCTCAGCTAACTTTGCCACCAGAAGTGGCCAACCAATAATAAATAATAAAAAGAAAGCTTTATTAAGAATATTAAACAATAACATCAGTGTATTAAACAATAACAGGTCCTTAGGAAGAATTTGATATGTAGATAAAAATGCCAGCTGTAGTCTAAACATTTGTATGACTATAATAATATTTGCCACAAGACATATAACACTCTCAAACAACATCTACCTATCCATAATCCTAGAGAAGTAGATAAAAATGTCAAATTCAGTCTAAATATCTGGATGACAGTGTGGCCAACCATAAAATTTCTTAACACTATCTGTGTTTTAAAGCAGAAGGGAAAGTTTATAATATTGTCCTTTTTTTTAACCAAATCAAACATTAAAGCTTTCCAGTCAAAGAAACCATGAATCTTGTATAAACATTACATGAGATGTTAAAGGTTACATTTTCAACTATGAATGGAATTTAAGTTTATGTGACTGCTAGAGATATTGACAGAGAGCTAAACTAACGGTTCAGAAATCTAAGAGAGAAAGGATACTATCCTAAAAATGAATTCTATTGTTATATTAACAGGACCTGCGTAAAGTCAAACAGAGTACCTTAAAGTCAATGTTTAAAGTCAATGAGAGAATCTTATGAACTTGCAGATTTTACCAATGTAATCTAGTGTCAGATTCCTGGTTATGCCTAATATTACTATATATGCCTTGGTCAAACGCAGAACCAGCTTCAAGGAAAGGATTTTAATAGGCAAATCCAGAAAAGAGAATCCATCCTAACCTTCAATTGCATGACATACCGAAAGAGACTATGTTTCTCCGTTTATATGTCTTACATGTTCCATCGGGTGTAACTTGGGATCTCATTTCCAATTACGTCAGACTCCTGGAATCAGCAGCAGCAAGCCCATCTTTTACCTGAACAGCTGCCAGCCACTGTCTATTTAACTACGTAGTGTAGTATATTCCAGGGATTTCCAAGCTTGGCAACTTTAAGACTTGTGGACTTGTTTCTCTGTGTGCACACATACTGAGTAGTTAACAATGTGGAAGTGAACGATGAACTCAAGGTCAATTTTAAAACTATTATCAATGAAGAAAATATCATCAATCATCTCTTTGCTGGAAATGCTATGATAAACTGGCAAAAGGTGTTCATTCATACCTGTCCAGAGATCACACTGACATTATCAAAACCCAAGTTTCCATTAGCTTCTGCTACAGCTGGATTTGCATAGCACATGGTTCCATTAACTGATTTGATTGATTCTACAGGAGCAGGAGGAACAGAACAATCTTGAGGAAGTTTCAGTTCTTCGGGTTCAAAATGATTGTGGCTGTGGCCCATCTAAAGAGAACCAGATGAAACAATCCAGGAAGGAATCAATGGACTTCGTGAAAATATAACTTTAGAAATAGAATAGTAGATAGGTTAGACAGATGGATGGATGGGTGGAGAGAGGGAGAGATAGAGAGTGAGAGAGAGACAAACAGACAGATAGATCTTGTCTAAATGCACTTTGTTCCAATATATATGAAAATAGCTGGTTGCTATATTACAAATATAAATGTACAGTAAATATATCTTAACATGAGAATTTTGAATTCTTATCCAGAAGTGCACATCCTGAGTCTGAGGAATACATGTTACTCTTAAAAGTCTTACATACAATCCTCAGGGCCCTCCCAAGGTTACCACAAAATTATATTTTTAATGGGACAGAAAAGAAAACTATTCAATAACCAGCAAAGAATCTCATCATGTATTTAATGTATGTTAATGAAATAGAATTGCAAATGAAATCCAATTTAGCTTGTGACCTGGTTCATTAATTTATATTTTTGAACAGATCCATGTGTGGTTAGCATATAACTGTAACAATACAGTAGATCAGAGGTGTTATTGTCTTTTCAACTTACATTTCACACATGTCAATGGCATTTCTCTTCCCATCTCATTATGGCTAGAGAGAAAGACTTGGCTTCCACTCAGACTCTGCTTTTCTACAATGAACTGAATTGTGCGAGATCTATTGTCTGATATGGTCTTTGGTTAAAACATGCCATCAGTTTTTTTCGTAAGTTTCTGCACACTTAAATATATATATATTCCTCTTTAGCAGTGAAAAACAGCACACACCTCCACATTCCGTTAATGTAATCCTGCTACCCAACTCACTTGGCTATAGGTCTTCAATAACATTTTAAGAACTCTTTCCACAAAGAATAAAATGTAGAATCCACCAAAAATTGCAACTGCTTTTTCAACATAGTTGTTTACTTTGGGATCAAATCCAAATGCCTAGAACAAAAATATTGATAATAATTTCATATCATTTGATATTTCTCTCTTCTTTTTAAGAAAGCTTTTTTTCATTATGGTATTCACTTTTTCATTATATTCATTCAGTTTAATCCAAATTTACTTCAACTGTAACTCACCTAAATTAAATCATGTACAGTATGTCACCATTTACTAGGCCTGTCCCATGACAAAGGTTGTCTCTTCTATATTTAGTTGTCTACTCCAAACTGGTTTTTAAAATCAAATCTTGTGAAATAATTAATCCACAAAATGTACACGTGGGTCAGAATGAGGGCTGTTCATGGTAATTTGCATGGAAATAAATTGTAGTAGGCAACTTTTATTTCATTTCATCTCTCCAGTGGATTGTCAAGCGCTAGGGAAATCAGGAGATTCAGGCAGTTCAAATGAGTCAGAGATTTATTGCAAGGTTAAGCTGTCTCCAAGAATCTGAACTATTAATGGTCAAGAGATATTAGCGGGAGTTAAGAAAGGAATTCAAGGCAGGCTGGACTTAAGATCTCTTGTGGGCATGAAAGGACTCATGACTGAGAACACATTCGATCCCTCCCTCAGGCTCAGTCTGATCATCTCCTACATCAGGAGTGTCAAACTCAAGGCCCACAGGCCAAATCTAGCCTATGGGGTACTTAGATCTGGCCCATGGAGCCACCCTGGAAAAAGTGAGGATACGCCCTGTGGTGCCTTTGTCAGCAAAAAAGGTGCTCCAGTTGTGACGGCCTCCTGCAACTCGGTCAATGAAAAAAGAGTTTAGGAGGGCATGCGGTCCTCCCAAGCTCCATTTTCACTGACAGAGGGTTGCAGGAGGTCCTTGCAGCTGGAAGCAGAGCTCAGGAGCCTGTTTTCACTGACAGAGCACTCAGGCTGCCCAGGTGCCCCCAATATTTGTGATATCAAGTGGGACATACCATTCTGGCCATACCCAACCCGGCTCCCTTAGGTTAAACACAAACCTGATGTGGCCCTTAATGAAATTGAGTTTGACACCTCTATCCCACATGGACTCTATTCATCCAACATGCTTAACCAGTTCAATCACTAACTCAATCAATTTTCCTTACCAGTGGTTCTGGCAGTACACATCATCATTTGAGGAATAAAAAACCTTAACTTCCTCTTTCCAGGAAACACCTGAACAATCCTGTCAAAGCTTCATGACATCACCAACCCCTTTTCCATTGGAAGGCAACCATAGATATGACTCAGTGACTTTAGTTAATCAATGTTTTCAAGTTCTATTTGCTGGGCCACTGCCAATGAACATATAATATTAATGTGTTCCCCCTTCCACTTCCTGTCAGACTAGTAATTCGTCTTTCTTAGATGGGGAATAGTGGTACAAATCTAACCTATCTCCCTGAAGGAGTTTATGGTTGGAGGAAATGGTGAAGAAAGAGAATGACTACAAGGCTGTAATACTGAAAAGTATCTTTCCATATGGATGTTCAATCTAAGGGAAAACATAGAACATGGTTATATTCCCACCATTTTTGTCTACCTTTTCCTTACCTCTGGAATAAGTTGAAAAATTGCATTAGAGAAGAGTGTTCCAATGGCCAAACCTACAAAGTAGGTTAAAATCTTAGGGAAATAGTCCTTCTTTAAAAGAGGTGTTAAAACCAATCCAAGAAGTGATGCAAGGCTGATTATAGTCACAGCAAGGAATCCAAAACCCCAAACTGTAAAAAGAAAAAAAAAATACAATAAAATATATACTAGTTGTATTAAACCCACAAAGTCCTTCTTGGTGATTCATTTGATAGGTAACTCATTTGGCAGGGAAAAAAGTTTATCCATCTAGTTGAAGAACAACTGAAGACCTAATATTCTAGATATAGTTAAGTCCAAGGATTTGCTCAGATAACTTGACTGGAAACAACATATAAGTATGAGCACATAGGTGATGCAGGCAGTAAAACATTATAAAATAAATGAATAATAAAATATGCTAAATTGCACCCAGCAACACAATAAAAATACTAAATATGGGATTTTTCGTGTTTATGTTCCCTATTTCCATTCTTGAACCATAGATTATTACAATAACTTCAATTTAATTTTTTCCTTTCCCTTGACATTTCCCATTTGCTACATTTCTCATCAGCTGAAGTTACAGTAGTTAAAAATAACAAAACACAATAAAGGGCCTGTCACATAGGCCGACGGATGCAAAACGTATGTAAAAAGGACACAGCGGACGACAAAATTTTCCATCCATTGTTATCCGCTCTCAAAAGTGCCCCAAATTTGCATAAAGAGAACGGACAACAACGGAAAGGAATGGACGGGGGGAGGACATAGCCAGGATGTAAAGCGGATGCTCCACGGAAGCCTAGCGGATGGAAGCGGATGGCACATCCGCAGGGCTTCCGGGGGAGCACAGCGAAGCGGACACGCAGCGGAAGGAACGGATGCAGAGCGGATGCCTAGCGGAAGAAGCGGATGCATTACGGAAGCCTAGCGGATGCAAAGCATTCACTGCGCATGCGGGGAGGATGCATTGCGTCAGCCCCGTGGATATAAAGGGAAGCAGCTTGCAAGCAGGTCACAATTCAGAGGAAAGACCTGCTGCCAGACACATCTCTAGCCAACAACCATAGAGAAGAAGAGGAAGCCTGTGCCATCTGCTGCCAGCCCTGGCAAGAAGGACAGGGCCACCATCCCACCCCTGGCCCTGACTCTGCTTCTGCTGGGGTTCTGATGCTCGGGCTGACTCTTCTGGTGCTGGGGCTTCTGCTGGCGCTGCTCCTGGTGCTGGGGCTTCTGCTGGTGCTTACTCTGCTGGCGCTGCTCCTGGTGCTGGGGTTTCTGCTGGTACTTACTCTGCTGGTGCTGCTCCTGGTCCTGCTGGTGCTTACTCTGCTGCTGCTGATCCTGGTCTTGCTGGTCCTGCTGGTGCTTACTCTGCTGCTGCTGATCCTGCTGGTGCTGCTGGTGCTGCTGGTGCTCCTGGTGCTGCTGGTGCTCCTGGTCCTGCTGGTGCTCCTGGTCCTGCTGGTGCTTACTCTGCTGCTGCTGATCCTGGTCCTGCTGGTCCTGCTTTTGCTGCTACTGTTGTTGTTGCTGCTGCTGGTAGTGGTGGTGTGGTGGAGCAGCCCCTACAACCTTGAAGCCCCTCTGATGAGGGCCCAGATGGCCCTGCCAGAGGGAGGAAGAGGCATACGCGAGAACGGGAGAGGAGGCAAGACTCCATCGAAGAGGAATATGAGGATGAGGTGCTGGAATGGCTGAGGGAGAACGAGTACCTATGGCGGAAGGGACACAGGCTCTATCGAGACACCAAGAGGAAGGAGGCTGCTTGGAGAGAGAAGGCGGAGAGCCTGGGCTACACTTCGGAGGTCCTCCTCGGGTGGTGGAAGCACATGCACACCTGGTACGGGAAGCTGCACCTCAAGAAATCTGGCCAGGCCGCGGTCAAGCTCACCGACTGGGAGACCTACGTGATGGCCAAGTGCAGCTTCTTAGAGGGTGAGATCCGCCACCGAGGAGCAGCCCCTCTGACAACCCTCTCTCTCAGGCAACCCACAGAGAGCCAGTCCTCTTCTGGCCAAGAGTCAGCTCCTGTGTCCAGGCAGGTATCTGTGGAGCGTCCCACGACGGAAACCCCCCTGACAGCTGCACTCCCCATGGCAGAGCGCATGGAGGAGCCCTTGACGCAGTGGGAGCAAGGAGAAGGCACTTCCACCAGAGACCAACCCACATCCACCCCCAGCTCCACCTCCCCAGAAAGCAGGCAGAGAGTCAGACCGGAGGGGCAGAGCCACACTGTCCTGCTGGAGATCAGGGACACCATCAAAAGCAGCGTAGATCTCCTCTCTCAGCTGGTACACACCGACATACCATCCTCAAACCGCAAGCCCTTCCTCACCTACGTCAACCAGACCCTCATGGATATGTCCAAATCACAGTACCAGGTGATAAAGGACAGGATCACCGGTCTTCTGCACAACCCTCCAGACCCAGCTGAACCTGCTCCGACCCAGTCCAGGTCTGCTCCTCCACCCCAGGTGATGTCACAGCCCTTCCAAGGCTTTCCACAGGCCCTCACCTACCAAGACTACGGCTACCAGGAGTTCCAGCAGCACAGGCAGCCCTTCCCAGTCCAGCCACAGGTTTATCGAACGCCACCGATGCCATCGATGCCACCCACGCCACAGATGCCACCCACGCCAGATGCCACCCACGCCACAGATGCCACCCACGCCTCACCTCGCTCACCTGCAGACCAGACAGTCCCACTACACTCCTCCTTCTTCCACCCCACAGCCAAGCCCGGCCTCAGTACATCTGTCATCGGTCTTGAGACTGACACCCCATGTCATAGGGGATGGGCAGGGATACCTGTGGGATGGGAAATAGCTTTGGGATGGGTTAAGATAGCAGTGGGATGGGCAGGGATACCTGTTGGATGGGTAATAGCTGTGGGATAGATAAACCTCCAGTGTAAGCATAGTGGGACTGTATGGTCCACCCTCCCAGGTGCCACACCTATGGCCCTTTATAATCAATAACAATGTAATCATTCATCAACACATTTCAACATAAACACAACTCTTTATTAAATGCCCTGTTCATTGTAGGGCCATTCAACATACATGGCACAATCTCATCAGTGTGATGAGACAGGCTGAAGGAAGCATCCATTAAGCATCTACCATCCTGTCTTGCCACTCCACTGCTCCAGCTGGGGAGTTGCACCAGTGTTTCAGGAGGTTTCAGGAGGTTGCGCTGCTTCTTCCTTTCATGTGAGGCTCTGTTGGGGCCTTGCACATCCACAGTGTCTATCAGGTTTCGCCCTTGCCTCCATTCACCAGGCTTCATGTCTCCATTGCCTTGTTGGAGGTCCAAGAGCCTGTTCTGCAACACTGGGTAGCGGGTACGCATGAGATTGTGCAGGATGCAGCAAGCTTCCATGATGTTCCTCACGGTCTGTGGGCGATGCTGCATGGTGGTGAGAAGTACCTGGAATCTGTTGGCCAGGATGCCAAAGGCGTTCTCCACCACCCACCTTGCCCTGGACAGCCTGTAGTTGAAGATCCCCTCGTCTCGGGTGAGGCATCTGGAAGGGTCGGGCTTCATGAAGTCGGTTCTGAGGGAGAAGGCGTCATCACCCACGATGAAGTAAGGCACATCTTGTGTGTCATTGGGCAGGGGGTCTGGATCTGGGAAGCCCATGATGAGGTTGCGTTCCAGCCCCTCCTTGAGGTCACTGGCGTTGTATACCTGGGTATCTGAAGATGACCCGTTGCCTGAAGCATCGATGTACATGAACTTGTTGTCAGAATCGACCATGGCGAAGAGGATGATGCTGAAGAAGCCCTTGTAGTTGTGATAAGTGGACCCTGATTTGGCTGGAGCTTTGCAGGCCACGTGCTTCCCATCTATGGCTCCAACGGTATGGGGAAAGTTCCACTTCTGATACCACTGCTCTGCAACTTTCTTCCATCCTTCATCAGTGGAGGGGCACTGGAGGAGCTCCTCCAGGTATCCTTCGATGATGGCCTGCACCACTTCTCTGACCACAATGCTGATGGTGTTGTGTGGCACCCTCCAGGCATACTGCATACTCCTGTATGTGGTCCCGGAGACCAGGTGGCGCAGAGTCAGTGCCACCTTCAGCCCAGGGTCCAGGCTGGGCCGGAAGTTGGTGTTTGCCTTGGTCAACCTGGATCTCAGCCGCTCCACAACTTCGTCAAACATGGCTGGCGGCATCCTCATGAAGTTCTGGAATGCACGAGGGTCTTCGTTCCTCAGCTCCACCATCAGCTTGTTATACAGTCCGTACTCGGCTCTTCTCGCAATCCATCTTCGGACCCAGACACTTCTTGGACGCCTCCTTTTCTTCGCGTAGAACAGGTGAAAGAGCCTGTAGATGGCTTCGCACTGTTGTAAAACGATGGTGGCTAGCAAAAGGAGTGTGTGATGATCCATCGTGGAGATGACTGGATGCTGTGGAAGAGCAAGAGCTAGATGAAGGCTGAAGAGGTCTGCACCGCAGGGCTACTGGACTGAAAGTGAGATCCAGGTTTTCCGCTTGGTGTCCTTCTGTATCCTCTAGACATCCTGCAGACATCCTAAATATCTGAGATACGTCCCCTATACGAACGTTTTTTCCGTTTTAATGCTTTGTATGCGAGCTGCATCCGCTTTTATCCTTTCTACGTCCGTGCTACTAACGCTGCATGTCCGTTCCATGTCCTTTTCGCTTCCTCCCTGTGTCCGTTTTCCACTGGAGCGGATGTGAGTTGCGCGGATGCGCAGCGGATGCCTAGCAGATATAGCGGACACGTAACGGATGATGACGGACGTCTAACGGATGTTCCCCGTATGCGTAGCGGATGTAGAATGGACGCGTTGGATACATTTTCCACTCAAAAAGTTTTGTGCAGCTCAAAACCTTTTGAGCGGATGAAATGTCAGTAGATGGATGCTGGACGGATAGAGAGTATGAAAAATGGATGCAGTGAGTACAGAACGGATGCATCACGTTAACCAATGGATGGCAAGTGTTTCTCTCCGTTTTACATCCTCTTTCCATCCGTTGGTGATGTGTGACGGGGCTTAAGGCATAAAAATTGTGGTCTGACTAAAATGTACCTAACAGATGCAACAGCAAGTTTTTTATTCTTTTTAACTGCTTTAACATTCCTGTTTTTATTCATATCTTTAAGGAAACTAAAAAGAGAAAATGAACAGAAATAAGAAAAGATATATAAGTAGTCCTTGATTTAGAAAAGTTCATTTAATGACCAGTCAAAGTTACAACACCACTGAAAAGAGTGACCATCTTTTCACATTTATGACCATTGCAGCATCCCCAAAGTCACATGATCAAAATTCAGGTGCTTGGCAAGTGACTCATTTTGTTATGTAAACACACTATTTTAGAAAAAGAAAAAGAAGTACCAGTAAAAACATCAGAGTTGAATATGTAGTTTCTAACAACCCCTTTGTTGCATTTTGAACTTATTTACAATATTTATAAATATGGTAAATTTTATGTATTTCTGATTTTAATTCTTTGGTCAACTCTTTTTTCCCTTATAAACCATACTCTACATCAGGGGTTCCCAAACTTGGCAACTTTAAGACTTGTAGACTTCAACTCCCAGAATTCTGGGAGTTGAAATCGACAAGCCTTAAAGTTGCAAAGTTTGGAGACCTCTGTTCTACATGCTTAAATTTTCCTTGCCTTTTGCCTTAATCAGAAGCAAATTTGATTTAAATCCTACATATTGAAGGTCAAACTAGACAAGACTTTGTTACATAGATTGTACTGAGATGAATTTGTGTTTATCCAATAGCTATTTCAGAATATTCTGATTTCTTTGGCAAAGGACAAAATGGCAGCCTATATTTTTCAATCTCTGTATTTTCTACCTGAAACAACTTCTTTATCCTGCATTACTATATTCCAGTTCCAAAAATTTGTCAAAGCTGATGTTGACCAGGGATATTGCAGCCACTGCCTCGATAACAATTGGTATCACAACTGATATCTCCCAAACTTTTGCAATCTCTATTTACACATCTTTGCAATCTTTTCCACTTCCTTATCTTCAACATTTACCATCCTTTGGAATGGCTATGTTAATACATTAAACATTGTTCTTTTCAATATCAATGTTGTCTGGTGTGTGTTATATTTTAGGCATACATTGGTATGAATTTAAAATTTCATAACATTTTTACTTCATCATGTTCAATGACTTTTATTTGTGATTTGATGATTCCTGTGATGCATATTGACTGTGAATCCATATTTCTAAACATAATTGCTAGTGTAATATCTTCTCTACTCCATCATAACTATGTTCATCATCTGGGTTATTTTGTTACATCCAGTTACTATATATTTAACTGCTTTAACAGTCTCAAATGGAATTTACTACTCGAATCTTTTCTCATTTTGTCTTGATAATCTTAGTTCATAGGGTTCTTCTTAGACTAAAAAAAGCATAACTTCCATATAAAATATATAACCATTGGATGAATGTATAAGATTAAATCATAATGAAAATTAGAATATCTCATATAAAATGATGGAAAAATTGTAGAATGTTTAATAATTGATAAGCACAAGCTAGATCGATAAGGTGAGAATTTATATAACTTGTGAGTAACGGTAAAAAAAGGATAGCACAAAAGATTGTAACCAACTGAAACACTGTATATATATAATTGAAAGAGGATTTTATGTTTTTGTTTTGTTTGTATGTTTGTTGTAAAAAATAAAAACTTTGTTTAAAAAAAAAAGCATAACTTCTGTTTCCTTTTTTAATGTAACATTCTTAATACCCTGTTTCTCCAACAATACAGCCTCCCCCAATAGGAAGTCCCAGCATGTTTTATAGGCACGAAATTAAATTAAGCCCCTCCCCCCAAATTAAGGCCTATATTAATATATGCGAAATGGGGGGAAATGGGGGGGGGGGGCTTGGCGTTAGGAAGTATTTTTGTTGCACACCCGGATATGGTGCTGACTGCATTGACCCCGATATGAAGTGCCCCACCAATGCCAAGGTCAACATCCAAGTCGTCGCCATCCGCCCAAAGATGCAAGGGGGGGGAATTAAGTCACCCCCAAAAAGACAGCCTAGCCATTTTTTCGGGGCTCAAAAAAAAATAAGACCCGGTCTTATTATATGAGAAACATGGTAGCACTGTCCAATTTTCCTTCAATACCTTTCAAAAAATACCCATTCAGTTCTTTGGTATTTTCAAATATCATATGAAAGCTATTGCTTCTTATAGTCAAATATAGATTCCATTTCTGTAAATTGCCTTTCCTTCTGAGATTCTTTCGATAACTTTTCTCTATTTGTCTTGATGATTGTCCTCTATGATTTGGTTTATCTGATTTGTCCTCTATGATTTGGACTTTATAAAAGTCCTTGCTCACCAGACTTCCTTGAAATAATCTATTCACATCACTACAAATGGTAGGCACTATTCACAGTTATCAATATTCTAGTTTGTTAGCTAAGTCCAAGAAGGTTCTTCTAAGGTCAAGCAAAATTCCTGCATTATATCAGTTTTTATGCAATTAGCATTTAAGTTTAAAATATTTTGCAACAATGCCTTTCTAATAATTTCTGCTGAGAAGATACAAGACTTAGTCTTACGTGTATTAAAAGCACATACCATTGATATTTGACAACTAATAGGATACAGCAATATTTTGTTATTATCACAATATTATATTTAATTATGATCACTACTTGAATTGGTATATAAAATTACCCTGCAATACCAGTTAGTAGTGAACGCTAAGCCACTGTACATTAAGCCACTGTAAGTGTAAAAACATTGACAATTCTTATAGGAGTATATAACTAAACATAAAATAATCTGCTAATTAAAGCAGATTCTAAATGGAGAATTACCTTCTGTAGGAGATGGCTTGGAGCTACCTTTGGGAGCAGATTTTTCACAGGGATGAAAAATCACTTGTTGTAAGACAGCAGGGCATATTGTAGAGAAGGTGGATTCTATTATCCTGGTCCCGTTTGATATTCCATACAGAGAAAAAATATCATCTGAAGACATGCACTAAAAGAAAATGAAAAACCTCTGTTAGGTTTGACAAAGAAAATGAATGCACTTATAGCAAGATGCAAAATATTTTCGATTTGATTGTCAT
>BLBF01011575.1:0-10113 GCA_015471245.1 Laticauda colubrina | reverse complement strand
GTTGTGCATAAGATGTGAGTAACCTGGTGTCTTATTCTGTCAGCTTCATCTGTATTTAATTTGGTTAGGCTGGATTCTACTGCACATATGATGGATTCTGTTGGGATTTTTTTGGGTGCTATGGCATAATTGAATCCTTTGGATAGGACATCTGTTTCTGTTTTGTTGAGTTCTCTGTTGGAAACGTTGTATACTAGTTGTTTCAGGTGTTGTTGTGGGTTATTGGGAATTTTCTTGTCATTTTCTAATTTTTTCAGTTTTTTTGAGAGTTTATCATTTTTATAAGTATTTTCAGTTTCAGCTCTCCAAGTTGTAAGTTGTTTGATCTTATCCCAAAGTAGAGGGTGGATTTTGCTGCTCAATTCCAGGTGTAGTGCTAGCAAATCTTTGTTTAACTGATCTAATTGGAATCTTTTACTGTGAACTTCATTTCTGAGTAGAGATATCTCTGTCCTTTTCAGGATACGTTTGGTAGCTGCTGTGTTCTTATGAAATGTTAATTTGAAGCAGGTTGGTGTTACATTGTTGTCTCTGCAGCTGCATAGGAATTTTAGGTCACATAGTATTCCTGCTCTTTTAACTTCTAGCTTCTCATAGCTTTTGATCTGGCTGTTTATTTCCTCTCCATAGAGGTCAGATATTTGTTTTCTTAGGCTTTCGCGGGTACTTACATGTATGCTGTTTAGCTTCCTTCGGGTATTATCCCACGTCATTGTAGTTCTGTTCAAGTTGTAGCAACGTTTCAGCAGAATCTCATCTGCCATCCTCAGGCTTCTGTATAGAGTTAGTTCCTGGTTTCAAATTTGAGGCTGGTCCATTCTGATTGGCTGGGAGCCTGGATCTGTGTTCATTGGACTTGGAGTTTGATTGATTGGTGTTTCTGGTTTCTTCTGTCTGTTTTGTGGCTTTGATTGGCTGGCAACACTCTGTTCTTGTGTTGGAGGCTTTCAGTGCAGCTTGGCTCTGTGTGAAGGGACAGCTGCTCTTCATTAGCAAGCTGCTATTCATTAGCAAGCTGGGTTTCACCTGGGTGCCTGGTGGGGGGGTGTTTGGGTTGGAGCTATCAGAGGGAGTCTGTTTTTGCCCAGGTGTTTGCCTGGCTTGTGGCATGGAGATCTTCCTTCGGGTATTATCCTACGTCATTGTAGTTCTGTTAATATATCTTTGGTTATTATATCTTTATATTAATATATCTTTGGTTATTCGGGTTTTCTCCCGCATAAAATTGGAAGTATCTAGGCAACGTTTCGATGAAGTCTCATTCATCATCTTCAGGCTTGTTTCTTCGGCTCTGTGCTTCTTAGAGTAATGTGAGCTTGCAGCTGCTTCTTCCTTTTAACTGGTCGTGGGAGTGTGACTTGATTGGGTGGGGGCTTGACTGTGTTCTGATTGGCTGGGGTTGTGTTCTCATTGGTTGGGGGTTTGGCTGTGTTCTGATTGGCTGGGGGGGTGTTCTGTTCAGGTGGGGGCTTGGTTGTGCTCAGGTTAGTCTTAGTTGCTGGGGGATTTGAGCTGGTGAGCTGTGATCCTGTTGTTTGGCTTTGCGTTCGTGGTCGTGCCACTTCTTCATAGTGGGTGTCAGTTCGCTTCTTGTATGGGTCAGAGGGGTTTGAAGCGGGTAGTGGTGCAGCTGCGGTATGGCTTCTGGTCCGTGGTCGTGTCTCATCTTCTGTGTGGGTGTGAGTCTTTTTTCTACGTGGAAGTGTGGTGGTAGCATCTTGTGTGGCCCTCGTGGGTATGGGTCATGTTAGGTACTCATTTATTAATGAGGGCAGGTTTTCAAATGGTTGGTAGGTGGGAGGTATCATCTTGTTTATTCATGCTATGTGGGTGTTTTTCTATCTCTATGGCTTCTCTGATTATTCTGTTGTTGAAGTGTTCGGTTTTGGCGATAGTTCTGGTATTTTTAAAGTCAATTTCATGTCCTGTGGCTTTGAGTTGTTGGACCAAGGAAGAGGTCAGTTCTTCTTTTTTGAGTGAACTGATATATATATTTGTACGGGGATGATGGTCTACATTGTAACACAAAAGTAAGAGAATCATAAAGTCATTTGGATAGCACATAAAGTTCACTTTCTTTCAATGTATGTTCCTGAAGATTCAAAACCCAATAGCAAATTGTGGTGTATGTACAATGGAAAGAAAAAAAAATCTTGTCAACAGGATCCTATTTGTATGGCCTTGGAATTGTGCAATGGAAGAACCACTAGGAAATTTATACTCTTGCTGGAAAGCCAGTGCTGCACTGGATCATACATCAGCCGAAGATATTTCAAGAAAGGCCCTCAATACTTTGCCCTCCATAAATTCTCTGAATCCTCCCTCTGTGCTGGAGTCAGATAACAAACAGAAAGACAATGACTCCAAGAATCCAGGCTGTCCATCTGCTCTGCACTTCCAGATTCTTGCTTCCCTAGCGCCAGCTGATGAAATTTTCATAGCTGAAGTGAGGTTTCTCATTTCCAGCAGGCTGTGTTGCCTTGAAGCTTCCACAGTTGTGCCCTGTTCAGGTTTCCATGGGTGTCTGTCCTAGGTGACAATGATAGGAGCCATTTGCTCTCTTAACAGTCCTCTTAAAGCTCAGGATTTCAAAGCAAATGACACATTAACACATTATAAGAGATTAAGAGCCTCTTTTACAGACTTTCTGAGTTCTACTTCATATAGTTAGGGGTCATACCTTTTAAATTCAATCTTATTATGTCCAAGGTCAAATAGAAAATCTCCTTTCCATAGAAACTTCAGATACCACACATCTGTTGTTTCTCTGTTAGTGACATGTTGCCATATATTTGGATTTTGTAAACTATGAAAATAAATATGGCTTAACTTGGGATGGACAATTATTTGGTGATCAAAGTTCCCACATATTTTGGAAGGAGCAGTTACAATTATGATCTATTGGACAATGATATTATGATGTGAACAAAGGTGGTATGGCAAGACTTTTAGTGTAGACTTTTTAAAAAATAGGTTAGGATTGTTTATGGTCTCAACCAAAAAGAAAACTTATTCAGCTTTAAAAAAAAAATATATTTAAAAATTGAAATCTTTCTTGAAATTTGTCATTAAAATATAGTGGTCCTATTTCAGCTTATTCATCTCCAGTTTAAGATCTAGAAGATATCTTCCCCAGGCTTATGCTCTTCTAGATGTATTGGATCTCTATGTCCCAGAATTACCTACTAATGTGATCATATTATAAGAATATTATGGGTTATGGCACAGTGTATATAGTACCCACTGATTTCAGGATTGCTTGGCTATGCTATAGTTCATGTGCAATGCAGAGATTTAGACTAGGTGGCATTGTTATACTACTTAAATCAAACAGCCTCATGCAAATGAGTGTAAATAGCTACAGTAGAATTCTAGAACTCTAATTCTAGCAGAATTTCAGTTCTTATCTCTGAGACAATTACCAGAAAAACTCTCCTATTTTCAAATGACAATCCAAGCCTACAATCCATGAGAGTGGGTGTTAAACTTGCAGCCTGCGGGCCAGATATGTCATGTGCTGGTCCTGCTCCCACCCGGTTTAGCAAAGGGGGAAAAAGTCCCGAGACCAGAGGTGGCATTCAGCAGGTTCCGACCAGTTCTGGAGAACCAGTAGCAGACATTTTGAGTAGTTCAGAGAACCAGCAAATACCAGCTCTGACTGGAGATTTTACAGTATCCTTCCCCTGCCAGGCCCCCCAAGCCATGCCCACAGAACCAGTAGTAAAAAAAATTGAATCCCACCACTGCCCGATACGTCATGTGACGTCGCTGTGACAACGCCACGACAATGCGAGTTTGACACCCCTGCACTAATATATATTATAAAAAAGATGTACTGGATGCTGACATTCATTATGCAACATATTTAACAATATAAGCAATATTGATATAGTGTTGCTTCTTGCTAGAATCAATTGCTAATGAAATCCTCCCAGAATAACAGAGTTGGAAGGGACCTTAGAGGTCTTCTAGTCCAACCCCCTGCTCAAGCAAGAAACTATACCATTTCAGACAAATGGTGTCCAATCTAATTTTTAAAACCTCCAGTGTTGGAGCACCCACCATTTCTGGAGGCAAGTCATTCCACTGATTAATTGTCCTAGTTATCAAGAAAATTCTCCTTAGTTCTAGGTTGCTTCTCTCCTTGATTAGTTTCCACCCATTGTTTTTTGTCCTGCCTTCAGATGCTTTGGAGAACAGATTGACCCCCACTTCCTTGTGGCAGCCTGTTAAATATTTGAACACTGCTTTCATGTCACTCTTAGTCCTTTTATTTTCATGAAACTAGACATACACAACCATTCTTTGTAAGTGTTAGCTTCTACACACACCTCCAATCATCTTTCTTGCTCTTCTGTCCCCTTTTTCTAGAGTCCCAGCATCTCTTTTATGTCATGGTGATCCAAACTGGATGCAATATTCCAAGTGTGGTCTTACTCAGGCATAATAAAGTGTTAACAATTCGTATGGTTTTGGTTCTATCCCTCTGTTAATGCAGCCTAGGACCATGTTAGCTTTTTTGCCAGCTGCAGCACACTGTTGTCTCATATTTAAGTGATTGTCCACTAGGATTCCAAGATCCCTCTTGCAGTTACTACTATTGAGCCAAGTATCACCTATTCTATACCTGTGCATTTGTTTTTGCTTGCCTAAATGTAGTGCTTTACTTTTCTCACCATCAAATTTCATTTTGTTAGACAGGGCCCAGTATGCAAGCCTGTCAAGATCATCATGCTTAATTAATAGGTAGGAAGTAAATTAACTGTTTTTCATAAACTATTGTAAAAAGACTCTGGTTGATCTTGAAATCTATGCCAAAAAAATCTTGAATATAGGGTAGATGCTGTTGAAAAGCAGAATTTTAAATAATTTAAATGTTTGAACTTAAATAGCTTAAATGAAAAATAGAAGATAATATTTTAAAAATAATTTTCAAGAAGCATCATTTTCTATAGAAGGTTCCACTGGAAGATCATGTACAAAAACATTAGTCTTTTTGTTTCTACAATCCTGATTATTGATTGACTGGCTTCCCTTGACCCAGTGTTAATTGATGGGAAGAAACTTGGGACAGGTTGCCTTTTGATCAGGAAGCATTATCAGAACCCTTGGCATCTCAAATCATGCCATTCCTAATTAGAAACCGGATCTGCATACAAAGGACCAGGAAGATCAAACTCTTACTGGAGTGAGTCAAAGGTTGCAGACTTTGGCCTTTAAAGTATTATATTGCAACAAGCTGTTATTTATTTAATCAATTGTTATAAATTTCCATTAAACAGTGGGATGCCACTTATGTTGTTATACCTTAGGCATAAAAAGTCTTGATGCATTCCCAAAATAGACTATTATAGAGAACTGGTACTAAGAGTTAAGTCAAATTTCCAGTTTGAGATAGCATTGCTGAAAAATGAGAGTTGAAACATATTTTGGTCTCTTGTGAAGAGCAGGAAAGTTTTTCAAAAATCTTCAGGAAAATATAAATGAAATTGCAACTATCGATGGATTGACACATACTTCTCCTATGTAGAACTTGTAAGGCTCTACTGAGAAGACAGCCTGAAACAGCTAGTAAATGCAAAACCAAAATATTCACAATCTGTTTTCATGTTTCAGGAAGTAAAATTGCATTCAGAAATGTTAAATCCTACGCTAAAAACACCCTACAATTTGAAATATTTCATAATTTAAATCAGGGACAGTAAATCTTTGATCTGTTATAGGCCAAAATGATTAACCTAGCATTTCTATGCAGCTCTCTAGCTCTCAACAATTTTGCCATTGAATTTGGCAGCAAAATATTTTTTTTCTCAAAAACAAGATTGGAAATCAGTGTGGGAGGTAAATCATTTCAGCTAAAGTAGCTTCTTCCTCAAACTGGCCCAAAATCATGCCTGGAGAATTTCAGCTATTTTGCTACCTAATTTCAAATGGCATGATTTTAAATTGCAGTTTTGGTGGGGGAGAGGGGTTATTACTGTTATACTGCTTGTTCAACATGTTGCATAAAGGGAAGAAATTTGTGAAAGGAATTGATTAAATCCCTTTATCTTATACATATATATAAGTGAAATACCATTCATCATCACAAAATCTCCAGAACTGCAAAGCCTACAAACTTGAAATTTGACACTTATGTCTCTCTTGGCTTCTAGGTGCTCACAAAGAAAGGATTTTTCAAAATGACCATCAGAGCATTAGTATTTCGTGTATTATTATTAATATACTCTGATGTTAAGGAGTTCCACTCCTCCTTCCCACCTGAAAAGAAATCTTTTCCAAGTGCAAAACACATGCAGAGAAGTTTCAGTTTCAGTTTTACTTTCACAGCACAAAGCAGCAACAGTTGAGCAAAGCGACAGCCAGGTTCCTTGTTGTCTCCTTGCTCACACGTGAAATATTGTTTCAGTTTCCTAACAGCCCTCAACTCTCTCGACACACTGACAGAATGCTAGCCAGATGAATACCAAGGGATGCTGGTCGGCAGAGGCACATTCCCCCCCGCTCTTATTTTCCTTCCCAAAAACTAAGCCAACCACATAGTTTGATAGTGAAGCACAGGTACTGAGCTAGTCTAAAGAAACATAACCTATAAAGATAGAATTTTACAAACCTAAGGTAGTTCTGTCTGAAAGAGCTATTTTTAAAATGTTTCCAAAATATAACAGTGAATACAGTGAACTTTCTATGGCAGATGGTTTTGCAGCAATGGATCCATTCAGGAAGGTCCTTGGTTTTTGTACCATCTAATCAGAAAACAAGCTTTCTGTAAGTGATCTAAATAGCCAAGCTTTGATCCTGTTAAGTGTGGGAAAAGATCGACTTGAGACCAGTTAGATTTCAGCTCTTTTTATTTCTCTTGCTGGATTGAATCTGCTGCTGAGCCGCGGCAGCCTTTTTTATAGCGGCTGCTCACGGCTTTTGGCCAATGACAGTTCTTCAAATCTCCCGCCGATGCGCGGACCAATCCAAATGCAGTATTTCAAGTATGCAAATATCTAACACCCCTCCCCACATGGTCCAGTCCAACCAATCAGGGCCCCTTACGTTACGTAGTCATGTAAATAGGCAGGGCTCTTATGATTCCCACTGGACCTGCGCAATCCAGTTGCGATGTTGTCTTCAGGCTGTTTGGATGGGTTCGCTGTTTCTCCTGACCTCCTCCGTGGAACCTCCTGGAAGGTAGAGTCAGCCATGCCACTCCCGCCTGGTCGATCCGGGCTGGTTGAGTTGGCTCGGCTGCTCCCTCCAGGAGATGCTTCGTGATGACTTTCCGCTGCCTGTTCCATTCTCCCTAAGTCCTTTTCAGGTATGTGACTGTGATTTCTTATCCGGGCTACCGGTGGTGTGGTTGATGTGTTGTTGTTGGTGTTTATTTCTCGTGTTTGTAGGGGGCCTTCCCCTCCCCCTCGCTTGTGTTTGAGGGGTCTTCCCCTTCTCTGGTTTGGTTATTCTTTTGATTTAATGTTTGAGGTTGTTCATGTGTGTGTATGCGTTCTTCTCCTTCGTCTCTTTGGTTGTTTATGTTTCTTACTAGTGTTCTTGATCTAAGCTGGTCTATGTGTCTCCTCCAGCTTCTTCTGTCCTCTGTCTCCACTCTGTATGATTGGGGTCCTGTTACCTGGGTTATTTTAGCTGGTATCCATAATGGGTCCCCCATGAGGTTTTTTGCATATACCAGGTCCCTTATCCCAAATGTATGGTACTTACTGGATGAGTCTGTTGGCTTTTCAGAGCTGTATGTGAGGTGTAGCCTGTCTAGGTGAGACCTTAATTTTCTGCCCATTTATAGTTCTGCTGGACTTTTATTAGTTGTGGAGTTTGGTGTGATGTGTTGTATGGTTAGTAGTTTATAGATTTTTTCCTGGATGTCTCCAATTTCTAGTTTGTGGAGTGTTTCCTTAGTATAACGGACCCATGCATTCTGCCTGTCCGTTTGTAGCTGGCCGGTCCGGCGCTGTCAAGGCGTGACTTATTCCTTGTTCGGCCAGGAACCTCTCAAATGTCAGTGCCGTGAATTGTGGCCTGTTGTCAGATACAAGTAGATCCAGTAAGCCATGTGTTGCAAAAAGTTTCCTTAGCTATCTGACTATGGCTTCTGTTGTGGTTGAGTGCATGACGCTTACCTCCAGCCAATTTGAGTAAGTGTCTACCACTATCAAAAATGTATGACCTTTTGTTGGCCCTGAGAAATCAATGTGTATTCTCGACCATGGTCCCCTAGGCATTTCCCAGTCTAGTATCGGTGCAGAAGGGGGTGCAGGTCTAGATTCTTGGCATTGTTTGCATGTTTCCACCCATCTCCCAATGTCCTTATCCATCCCTGGCCATCATACCTAACTCCTGGTCAGAGACTTCATCCTTACAATGCCTGGGTGTCCTTCATGTAATAAATTAAGTATTTGTTCCCTCAGTATGTCTGGTATGATCACCCTGTCATAGAATGCACCCTTTTAATATCGAGAGTTCTGTTTGTTGATTTCGAAATGGTTTAACAGTCTCGTTACCTTCGGTGTCTGGCCACCCTTTACCTACCCAATTTAAAATTCATGCCAGGTCTCTGTCTTTCACGGTTTCCTTCGTGATGTCTGCTGCTGTTATGGGTAGGTTTGCCAGCGTTTCGATTTTCAGGGTTGATGTGGTTGGTGCAAGATCATCTTCTAATTCAGGTAAGGGGAAATGGCTCAGGGCATCAGCATGTGTAATGTTCTTACCTGGCCGGTGGATTAATTTGTAGTTGTATGCAGCAAGGAACTCGGACCATCTCGTCATTCGCGATGACAGTATGTTTGGTGTGGCTTTGTTCCCTGTGAGTATTCCTAGCAGGGGTTTGTGATCTGTGATTAGAGAAAAAGTTCTGCCATAAATGTATTCGTGGAAATGCTTGACCCCTGTTATTGCAGCCAGCGCTTCCCTGTCCAATTGGCTATAATTTCTCTCTGCTTTAGATAGGGTTTTTGAGTAGAAAGCAATCGGTGCTTCCCTTCCATCGGGTAATGTGTGGCTGAGTATTGCCCCGCTGCCAAATGGTGATGCATAGCAGGTTAAGGTTAGTGGCAAGGTTTCGCTGTATTGAATAATACAGAGTCTGATGTCAGTAAATCCTTGATTCCCTAGAATGCGGTTTCTTCTCGATGCCCCCAGGTCCAGGTGGCTTTCTTATCCAGCAGCCTGTGTAACAGTTCCGCTGTCGTTGCTTTCTGTGGCAAAAAGACATTGTAAAAGTTAATAAGTCCCCAAAAGGCTTGTAACTCTGTTTTATTTCCGGGTCTGGGAGCTTCTTTGATTGCTCTGATTTTCTTTTCTGTGGGGTGGATCCCTTCTTTATCTATGAGGTATCCCAGGAATTCAACTTTGTCGGTGGCTAGTTGGCACTTCTCTCTTTTCACTTTAAGTCCCACCTCTTTAAATCTTTGTAAGACTTCCCTCAGGTGGCCTTCCAATTGTTTTTTGTCCCTGGCTGATATCAGTACGTAGTCGAAATATGGTACCACCCCCTTGATTCCCTGTAATAGGCGCTCCATTAGACTTTGGAATACCCCTGGGGCCATGCTGACTCCAAATTGCAGTCTTTTGCATTTGAATGCCCCCCTGTGAGTCACAATTGTTTCTGCTTCCACTGTTTCTGGGTCAACTGGAAATTGTTGGTAAGCTTGTTCAAGGTCGAGCTTTGCGAAGACTTTTCCTCCCCACAATGAATGTAAGAGGTATTGGACCACTGGGACGGGGTATGCGCTTTGTTGTAGCGCCTGGTTGAGAGTGGCCTTATAGTCACCTCAGATGTGCACGGACCCATCTGGCTTAATCGGGGTCACAATCGGGGTTTCCCACCTTGCGTGGTCTATTGGTTCCAATACCCCTTGTGCAATGAGTTTATCTAGTTGCTCATTGATTTTTGGTTTTAGCGCGAACGGGACTCGCCTTGCCTTTAGCCTGATTGGAGCTATGTTAGGATTTAAATTAAATGAGATTGGAGACCCTCGGTAGTTACCCAGTTTTCCTGGAATTCTCGCATCAATTTCTCTTCCCAGTCTGTCTCAGTCAAGCTGTTTACCCCGGTCATTCCTGTTAGGGATAACATTGTTCACCCTAACTGTTTTAGGTGAAATAATA
>BLBF01011574.1:0-20607 GCA_015471245.1 Laticauda colubrina | reverse complement strand
TGTTTAGCTTGTCTACCTAACCCTGGTTGGGGAACCCAGGCTTAACAGAGTGGGTGCCTCCTGGATGGCCCTGACTTTAGACTCTATAGGGTGTATGCCAGAGGCATCAATTCTATAGCCCAGAATATCTACTTGCCTAGTGGCAATGGTGCATTTGTCCTTTTTAAGTTTGAGGCCATTTTGCCTGAATTGATCTAAAACTGACTTTACTCTTTGTAACAACTGAGGTTTGTCTGTGGCTGAAATTAAAATATCATCGAAATCGGGGACTACCCCTGGGAGATCTTGAAGTAGCCTCTCCATCAGGAATTGAAATATCCCAGGGGCTACACTCGCCAAACTGAAGGCATCTGCATCTAAAAGCTCCCCTGTGAGTTACTATTGTCTGCAATTCTGCTGTGTGGTCATCTACAGGGAATTGCTGGTATGCCTGGGACATATCCAGCTTTGCAAAAATAGACCCAGGTTCAAAAAAATATAAAAGGTGCTGAATGATGGGAACTGGGTAAGCTCTGATTTGGAGGGATGTATTCAGGGAAATTTTGTAATCAGCGCATATCCTAATGCTACCATCTTTCTTAAGAGGGGTCACTATGGGGGTCTCCCATTTAGCAAAATCTACAGGTTCTAATACTCCTTGTTTGATTAGTTTGTCAAGTTCCTTATCTAATGTAGGACGAATTGCAAAAGGCACCCTACGAGGTTTCAGGCATACAGAAGTTAGGGTCTACACTAAATGATATGGGGTGCCTGAATAACACCCCAAACCCTCGCTGAATACATCAGTATAGTCTTTGAATAGGGAATCCACTTCAGCATTTAAAACAGAGTGGATGCCTGTTATATTTAGGCCAAGGGCAGGGAACCAATCTAAACCTAGCAAACTGGGGAGAGCACCATCCACCACAACAAGAGGCAAGTGGCCTTTAAAAGTTTTGAATTGAATGAGGAACTTGCCTTTCCCGAAGACTGGTAATCTTGCAGAGTCAGGTGGCAGTCAAGGACCTTCTTCTTTGGAAATCTGGGTAGCAGCTTCTTTAGGGTGTTCCATGAAATAATGGATAGAGCAGAGCCTGTATCCATCTCCATCTTGCAAGGTTTACCTTCTAAGGAGACAAAAATACTGATTTTGTTAGAGCTGTTGTTGGACTGATTGAAGTGGTAATAAGTATAGTAGTCTTCCACTTGCCTTTGAAAGATGGGGTTTGGCTGAGATTTCTGAGTAAAGGTTTTCCCAGCTTGGCAAACCCTTCCTCTGGCAACTTAAACAGATGGCATTCCTGAACCTACAGGATGCTCTTAAGTGATTTCCCCCACAGCTTAAACAGATGGGTTGCTGCCGGGGAGAAAAACTAGCTTTTGACTTTGAGTCTTCTGGAAGGGGTCTCTGTTGTCTAAGATGATTTACAACAGCTGAATCCTCAAAGTCCTCATCAGGAGAAACCTCATCAAAATGGACTGTTGAGCTATTTTGTTTGATTGGGTTTCCCTGGATTTCAGCTGCAGATTGAGCAGAAAGCTCAGCAGCCTGAGATTCTTCAATGGCTATTGCTAGGGTTAGGTCCCTTTTGGCTAATAGCTCCCTTTGCAGCCTTAAGTCTTTAACCCCACACACTATTTGGTCTAGGAGCATATCCTCTAGATAATCCCTGAATCCACAATGTAAGGCAGCAAACCTCAGAGCAGCCATGTATTCACTGATAGTCTCTCCCTCACCCTGAACTCGCCCCCTAAAGGCATGTCTCCTTGCAATCAGTGAGGGCTTGGGTGAATAGTGGTTAGAGAGGATTTCTTGTAGCTCCCCCCAAGGGACTTCTCTGACAGGTCGTGGGGCTACCAATGCTGTGGCAGTGTCAAACACTGCAATCCCACAAAAGCTTAAGAAACAGGACTTTTTTCTATGGGCTGAAGCTTCAGTGAGGTCTATAGCATCCAGGAAGCAGTCGAAGCGGTTTCTATAGGATTCCCAAGTCTCTGCCGCTGGTCTAAATGGCGGGAACGCAGGGGTTGAAAACATCTCTTCTCAGCGATGACAGTCTATTTGGCTAGGAAGTTGAATTTTGCGCTTGCGAAATGGCATCAGCAGCTTGTGACAGTCAGCTCATAGTGGCTTCGGCTCTTTTGTTTAGTGACTCCGGCTCTTTAACAGTGACTGCGCTCTGCTGCATTGTCTGGTCGCCTCTTATTTGTATCCCATCCTCGTCACCAGTGTTGTAGAGTGGGGGAAATGACTGAGGCGGACACGGAGCAACAGACAGGAATCTTTATTCAACGAATAAAGGGTTGCCGCGACTTCTGGGCTAACAAGCAGTCAGCTTGCGGCAACAGCTGATGCCGTTTGATAGCGCTTTGTATAGCTGGCTGTCAAACGGCATCAACCAATCAGAGCAGTCTGTGCTCCCGCCAGGAACACAGACAAGAGGGAAAACTTATTTAATTTAAATTTAAATATTTAATATTTGTTTCTAGAGAGCTATCCTACTCAGGCTACTGTTTTTGTGTGTGTGTTTAAATAAAAGACAGTTGAAGAACTCTGTTTAAGGCCATGTCACACTGCCCAACGGATGCAAAACGGACACAACAGAAGAGAAAAATGTTACATCCGTTGTATCTGCGCTCAAAAGGGGCGAAAATTTGCATAATTGGAGCAGACAACACGGATGCGGGGAGGACACAGGGCGGATGCAAAGCGGATGCGGAATGGAAGCACAGCAGATGGAAGCGGATGGCGTGTCCGCTAGGCTTCCGGGGGGCCTCAGCGAAGCAGACACGGAACGGAAAAAGCGGATGCAGAACGGATGCACAGCGGATGAAGTGGATGCACAGCGGAAGCCTAGCGGATGCACAGCGGAAGCCGAATGGATGCCTGGCGTTAATTGCGCATGCAGGGGGGATGCATTGCGCAAGCCCCCCGGATATAAAGGGAAGCAGCTCGCACGTCTAGCATTCCGAGGAAAGACCTTCTGCTGAACACTTCGAGTTCCTTGCCTGCATGTCTGCCTGCAATCCTTGCTGTCAGCCTGCCTCCCAGCCTGCCTCCCAGCCTCCTGGGCAGCCTCCCTGCCAGCCTTGCTCTCTGCCTGCCTGTCAGCCTTGCTGCCAGACTGCCTTCAAGCCTGCCTTCCAGCCTCCCTGCCAGCCTTGCTGCCAGCCTGCCTTCCAGCCTCCCTGCCAGCATTGCTGCCAGCCTGCCTTCCAGCCTCCCTGCCAGCCAGTCTGTCTGCCAGCCTTGGTGCCTGCCTTCCTGCCAGCTTTCCTGCCAGGCTTCCTAACAGGCTTCCTGCCAGGCTTCCTGCCAGCCTTGGTGCCTGCAAGCCTTCCTGCCAGCCTCCCTGCCAGCCAGCAACCCCACAACCATGGGGAAGAAGCGAAAGTCTCAGCAACCTGCCGCCATCCCTGGCAAGAGGGACAGGGCCACCCTCCCGCCCCCTGTCCCTGACTCTGCTTCTGCTGGGGCTTCTGCTGCTTGGGCTCGCTCTTCTGTTGCTAGACCTTCTGCTGTAGCTGCTCCTGGCAGTGGTGCTTCTGCTGCATACTCTGCTGAAGCTGCTCGTTCTGCTCGTGCTCCTGGTCTTGCTGACCCTGCTGCTGGTGCTTACTCTGCTGCTGCTCATCCTGGTCTTGCTGCTGCTGCTGCTGCTGCTGCTTATGATCCTGTTGGTGATTATGATGATGATGATGATGATGATGATGATGATGATGATGATTATGATCCTGCTGGTGAGGATGCTGCTGCTGCTGCTGCTGCTGCTGTTGGTGTGGAGGAGCAGCCCCTACAACCTGGAAGCCCCTCTGATGAGGGCCCATCTGGTCCTGCCAAAGGGATGAAGAGGGGTATGCAACAATGGGAGAGGAGGCAGTATTACATCGAGGAAGCGCACGAGGATGAGGTGCTGGAGTGGCTGAGAGAGAATGACTATCTCTGGCGGAAGGGACACCGGCTGTACAAGGACACCAAGCGGAAGCAGGCTGCTTGGAGAGAGAGGGCGGAGAGTATGGGCTACACTTTGGAGGTGCTCCTCAGCTGGTGGAAGCACATGCACACCTAGTACGGGAAGCTGCACCTGAAAAAATCTGGCCAGGCCAGGGTTAAGCTGACGGACAGAGAGAACTACGTCATGGCCAAGTGCAGCTTCCTGGAGGGTGAGGTTTGCCACCGAGGAGCACCAGGAGCCCAAATCTCTACCCTCTCTCTCTGGCAGCCTGCTGGGAGCCAGTCCTCTGGCGGCCGAGAGTCAGTCCCTGTCTCCATGCAGGTTTCTGTGGAGCGTGCCACGGCGGAGAACCCCTGGGCAGGTGTTGAAAGCATGCTGGAGAGCGAGGAGGACTCCCTGGTGCAGTGGGAGAAAGGAGACATTGAGTCCACCGCTGCCGAAGCCGCATCCACCCATACCTCCGCCACCACAGTAAGGCAGAGAGCTGGACCGCAGGAGGGGCAGAGCCACAAGGTCCTGCTGGAGATCAGGGACACCATCCACACCAGCATAGGTCTCCTCTCTCAGCTGGTCCCCATCGAATCCTCCTCCTCCAACCGCAAGCCCTTCCTCAATTATGTGAACCAGACCCTCAAGGAGATGGCGGATCCCCAGTATCAGGTGGTGAAGGAGAGGATCACCACGCTGCTTAACAACCCTCCAGACCCAGAGGCACCTGCTCCCACCCAGTCCAGGTCTGCTCCTCCACCCCAGGTGATGTCCCTCCCATACCAAGGCTTCCCACAGCCCCTCACCTACCAGGGCTACAGCTATCCCGAGGTCCAGCAGCACAGACAGCTGCCCTTACAGATGCAGGCACAGAGTCATCGGGCGACACCGCTGCCACCGGTTCCAATTATGCCACCGATGCCAACCTCAACAGTCCTCACCCCGCTGCAGGGCAGGTAGCCCCACTACACTGCTCCTTCCTCCATCCCACAGCCAAGCCCGGCCTCAGTACATCTGTCCTCAATACTGGGGCTGACACCCCATGGCATGGAGGAAGGACCTCTCAGCATCACGGGGCTGAGCCAGCTGTCCGACACCTTCCTCAACACACCGTCCCCTGTTGTCCTCTCAGGGCTTGGCACTCCAATAACACCTCAGACCAGCACTGCAGCAGCACCCACCTCCACAGCACCTGTTCCCTAAAATCTTAGCCTGGGCACACACCTCCGAGTGACCAAGAGGAGTGCCAGAGACTGGCTGCCTGGATATTTGTGAACTTTATTTGGACACTTGACTTGGGTCATGTTTATTTTACAGCTTGTTATTAATAAAGTTTATCTTTGTTTCACACACTTGCTTCATTAATTTTTTTCTATAAAGTCTGGGTGGAAACTTTTAGAAATGTTTTAGCCTTTGCATGCTTGTGGGATGGGTTAAGATAGCAGTGGGATGGGCAGGGATACCTGTGGGATGGGTTAAGATAGCTGTGGGATGGGAAGGGATACCTGTGGGATGGGAAGGGATACCTGTGGGATGGGTTAAGATAGCTGTGGGATGGGCAGGGATACCTATGGGATGGGTAATAGCTGTGGGATAGATAAACCTCCAGTGCAAGCATAGTTGGACTGTATGGTCCACCCTCCCAAGTGCCACCCCTATGGCCCTTTATTAACAATAATAATGTAATAATTATCCACACATGTCAACATAAACACAACTCTTTATTAAACGCCCTGTTCATTGTAGGCCAACCAAACATACATGGCCCAATCTCATCCGTGTGATGAGACAGCCTGAAGGAAGCATCCATTAAGCATCTACCATCCTGTCTTGCTACTCCACCGCTCCAGCTGGGGAGTTGCACCAGTGTTTCAGGAGGTTGCGCTGCTTCTTTGCCTCACGTGAGGCTCTGTTGGGCCCTTGCACATCCTCAGTGTCTATCAGGTTTCGCCCTTGCCTCTCTTCACGGGTGACGCATCTGGAGGTATAGGGCTTCATGAGGTAGTTTGTGAGGGAGATCATCCTCCACGATGAAGTAGGGCACATCTTGCGTGTCGTTGGGCAGCGGGTCTGGATCTGGGAAGCCCACCATGAGGTTGCTTTCCAGCCCCTCCTTCTCTCTATAAAGGCATTATGTTGTGGCCTATATGGTGCAGACATTTTATGTTGAATACCTAACTGTCTAAGTCTGTTTTTAAATTTATTATTTGTAAATTCTGTACCATGATCTGTGATGAGAGTTACTAATTTCTTTTTAGTTTTTCTTTCTGAGAATTTTAACCAATTAAATAGATTTTGATATGTTTCAGTTTTGCTCTTCATTAAATAGCAAAACCCATATCTAGAATAGTGGTCCATTATACTTAGTATGTAACGAGCTCCTCCTACACTTGGTTTTTTCGGACCTATTAAATCAGCAAATACTATTTCTAAAGGCTCTTTAGTAGTAAATCCATCAACTCTATTAGCCGGTATAACCCTGCTCTTACTTTGATTACAGGCATTACATTGCAAATACTTATTACAAGATTTCAAACTTATTCCCTTAGATAATTCAACAGTTTTCTTAAGCATTTTAAAATTTAAATGCCCTAGCCTTCGATGTAACAAGTGAATACATTCGTCATGAGGTTTCTTATTTTCATAAATTGTGTTAGCCACCTTTAAACCATCATCATTTAACACATATAATCCACCTCTTAAAGATGCAGTAATTCTCTTATCTTCTTTTTTAATTAAGCAGTTATCTCCCTTAAATGTAACTACATATCCTAGTTTAACCAAAATTCTAACTGAAATTAAATTAAACTTAAGTTGTGGTACATATAACATTTTTACATTCTCTTTTATAAAAGAACAATATGCTATACCTTCACCTTTAGCTTTCAGTTTCCAGCCATTGGCTAACGATATCTGCTGTGTACTCTGGGACATTTTAATAAAATTTTTGTTATCATTTGTTAATCAATGGGATGCCCCACTGTCAACCACCCATAAATTATTTTTTACAGCTCCGTTAGTATTCATGGCTAACTCTAAATTTTTATGTAGTCTTTGATGATTTTTAGTATTCTGACCAGCGTTCTGGCGCTTTGCCTTTTTACAAAATCTTGCCAAATGTCCTCTTCCTCCACAATTAAAGCACTTTTTAATTGCGTATGCAATAGGAGATTCATTATCTTCTTTTTGAGGTTGCTCCCTCCTTAATTCATCTCTTTCATGCCTTCTTCTGGCCGCTTCAATCAATCTTCCAGTTATATCAGTTAAAGTTAAATTGTCCTTTGGCAAAATTTCAAGTGAAGTTACGTAGTTATCATAACTTTCATCAAGAGAAGATAGAATTATATAAACTTGATGTTCTTCAGAGAAAATAAGTTCTTTCTCGTGTAGTTCTTTAAAAATGCTTTGCATAGTTTTTAAATGACTCTGCATATCACCATTTGTTTGGAGATGTGTCCTGAAAAGCTTCCGTGTTAGATTTATGTGAGCACCAATATTATCTCGAACATAAATTCTCTTCAGCTTCTGCCAACACCAAAAAGCTGTTTTCTCTCCGTGGATATAAACAAGCTGTTGATCAGTTAAGGTTAACCCAATTATGCAAATGGCTTTTTAATTTTTATGCTTAAATTCTTCTATCTTTAGTCTGTCTTCCTCATCCTCTGGATCCCATTCTTCTACGTTTGGTGGATTTTCAATTATGTTCCACAGACCTTCTCCTCGTAGAAGTAGACTACATTTTGTAGACCATGATACATAGTTTGTTCCATCCAGCTTGGATATAAGGGACAAACGTTGTAGATTGACTTGTGCCATGTTTTCTTATATGGATATAAAAATATAATTAATAAAACACAGCTGTCTGTTTACTGTAATGTATAACAACACAAACTCTCACTTTTTACATAAATCTGTTTAATCTAGTTAAACTGACTTTGCAGCCTCTGGGCCCATAACCAGTTTTAAGCCTGGGTTCCCCAACCAGGGTTAGGTAGACAAGCTAAACAGAATGTGCAGCGTTAGTCAGATAGGCACACAGATAAATGAGTGAGCTAAGCTTGTATGTTTATTAACATGCAGTAAAAATAACAGATACGCTTGTGCTATCAAGAATATAGTTTATTCCAGTATAAGTTTATGGCATAGTCAAATAACAGTCCAATAGTCAATTATCAAGTAGTCAGTCCATTCAGGGATATTCAGTTAGCAAAGTCCATGTAGAATATCCTATGTCAGTTCACTTACAAATCAGTCCTTTGTTGTCTCTCCCGTTCGAGCAATGCAGTCTTGATTCCAAGCAGTAATCAGGGATCATCAAAGCCAGAGAGAGCGAGAGAGCAAACCATAGTCTTGCTACTTTTATATTGTTTTCATAGCCACTCCTTTAATTGCTATTTCACAGTTAAAGCTGTATACACTCTAACATACACTAACTATGATTCATAGTTATTATTTCACCAAAACCAGTTAGGGTAAACAATGTTATCCCTAACAGGAAGCAATTAATGGCCTTATATTTATTGGAGACTGAGTTGCCAGCTTCTGAGCTATAGCCTTTTTCCATTCAATTTGAACAATCTGATCGCAAAAAAATTATGCATTTGAACCCAGCCAATGATTGCAATTTGGATACTTTGCAACTCTTGTGCATTTACGATGGTTGCAGCATCTTGAGGGTTTTTTTTTTTTTTGTGCCAAGCAAATTCATTGGGGAAGCTGGCATGAAATCGCAAGTCATGGTCAGAAGATGTCATGCTTAATGACTGGGTGATTTGCATCATGATTGCACCCATAACTGGCATTGGTCTCATATTTCACATTTTGACTGTATGCTTTGCAATAGAGTTGTTCATTTCAGTTGTGGTTGCTAAGTAGGACTACCTATATTCTTTACATAGCTTAAGTATGATAAAAGAAAAAAGAGATGATATTTAGCTCTTTAGTTTTATTTTTTGCCAAGAGTATAAACCAATATTGGTTTATCAGTTATTTTTCAAATGCATTTAATTAATAATAAGATGTTACCATTCTATTCTATATTAGTTTGTGCTATAATTTGTGCCTGCTGTTCTGCAGGGTATTTTGTTTTCTTAATGTCACTAATGGCATTGCAAGAACAATTCATAGTTTTAATTTAGAAATGTACTTGAATAAAATTTTAAGGGAGACGGCCTCTCTATTCCATATTATTAAATTGTTTGTGCAATGTTTCAAGACATCAGAGAACAAATTAAACTAACTATGTAGAAACAAAATCCTATGTAAATGTTGTCATTTAGCTCTTTCCACTGAATGTGTAGCATTTTCTGCTGTTCATAGTGTTCAAAGCAGTTCACAGAAAATAAAATGACAAACAGCATAACATACAATATCATAATATGACCCATAACTATTTGTTGATAATGTTTTTTTTCATTTTTCATTTATATAAAGAACTAGAATGCTTATGATTCTCTGAGATAAAATATAATGTAATGATATTTCCTTTCTCATTAGGTTAAAATAATAATATTCATATACTTGCATATAAACTATCATATTTAAATATAAAATTTCTTATTCTCTACTGTATATGAATGGAGCTGCAGTATAATTAGGCTTTGTATATTTTCTTTCAAAGGTGACTATAAAGGGAGAGATGAAAAGTAAATGACAAATGATGTCATTTTGATTAGATATGCTGTCATTGCCTGATGACATAATAACATATGTGACATTTTAACATTGTAGCTTAATCTGGGTGCTACTTATAGCGTTTTTAAATAACTAAATGAACTAGTGCTGAACCAGGCTGTGTGCATTTGTTTAAGGCCCTGTCACACTGGCCGATGGATGCAAAATGTTTGTAAAAAGGACACAGCAGACGAGAAAAATGTTCCATCCTTTGTTATCAACTCTCAAAAGGGGCAAAAATTTGCATAACCAGAGCGGACAACATGGAAAGGAACGGATGGGGGGAGGACATAGGGCGGATGGAAAGCGGATGCTCCACGGAAGCCTAACAGATGGAAGCAGATGGGAGTGGATGGCACATCCGCAAGGCTTCCAGGGGAGCACAGCAAAGCGGACGTGGAATGGAAAGAGCGAATGCAGACCGGATGCCGAGTGGATGAAGTGGATGCACAGCGGATGCCGAGCGGATGAAGCGGATGCAGAGCGGAAGCCTAGAGCAAGCCTAGGATACCTAGCATTCATTGCGCATGCGGGGAGGATGCATTGCATCATTGCATTGCCTAACCCGCATCCACCCCCAGCTCCACCTCCACAGAAAGGCAGAGAGGCAAACCGGAGGGACGGAGCCACACTGTCCTGCTGGAGATAAGAGACACCATCAGGACCAGCGTAGATCTCCTCTCTCACTGGTACACACCGACGCCCCATCCTCCAACTGCAAGCCCTTCCTCACCTATGTCAACCAGACCCTCATGAACATGGCGGAACCCCAGTACCAGATGGTAAAGGACAGGATCACTGATCTTCTTCACAACCCTCCAGACCAAGATGAACCTGCTCCCACCCAGTCCAGGCCTGTTCCTCCACCCCAGATGATGTCACTGCCCTTCCAAGGCTTTCCACAGGCCCTACCCTACCAAGGCTACAGCTACTAGGAGGTCCAGCAGCACAGGCAGCCCTTCCCAGTCCAGGCACAGGTACATTGTACGCCACCAGTGCCACTGATGCCACTGATGCCAGCCACGCCACAGATGCCACCCACACCACCGATACCACTGACGCCAGTCCTCACCCAGCTGCAGATCAGACAGCCGCACTACACTGCTCCTACCTCCACCCCACAGCTAAGCCCGGCCTCAGAACATCTGTCATTGGTATTGGGGCTGACACCCCATGTCCTGGAGGAAGGGGCTCTCAACATCACAGGACTGAGCCAGCTCTCTGAGACCTTCCTCAACACACCATCCCCTGTTGTCCTCTTGGGGCCAGGCACCCCAATGGCTCCTCAGACCAGCACTCCAGCAGCAGCCACCTCCACAGCACCTGGACCCTTCACCCCTGAGACTATGGGCATGCCTCAGAGTGACTGAGAAGAGTACCTGAGACTGGGTTGCTACCTGTTGACTTTATCTTTGCTTGGGACACTTTTCTTGGGTCATTTTGCTTTTACAGCTTGTTATTAATAAAGATTATCTTTGCTTCACACACTTGCTTCAGTTCTTTGATTCAATAAAGTCTTGGTGGAAACTTTAGAAATGGTTTAAGCCTTTGCATGCTTGTGGGATTGGTTAAGATAGCAGTGGGATGGGCAGGGATACCTTTGGGATGGGTAATAGCTGTGGGATAGATAAACCTCCAGTGCAAGCATAGTGGGAGTCTATGGTCCACCCTCCCAGGTGCCACACCTATGGCCCTTTATTATCAATAATAATGTAATCATTCATCCACACATTTCAACATAAACACAACTCTTTATTAAATGCTCTGTTCATTGTAGGGCCACTCAACATACATGGCCCAATCTCATCAGTGTGATGAGACAGGCTCAAGGAAGCATCCATTAATCATCTATCATCCTGTCTTGCCACTCCACTGCTCCAGCTGGGGAGTTGCACCAATGTTTCAGGAGGTTGTGCTACTTCTTCCCTTCACGTGAGGCTCTGTTGGGGCCTTGCACATCCTTAGTGTCTATCAGGTTTCGCCCTTGCCTCCATTCACCAGGCTCCATGTCCCCATTGCCTTGTTGGAGGTCTATGAGCCTGTTCTGTAAGACTGGGTAGCGGGTGCACATGAGATTGTGCAGGATGCAGCAAGCTTCCACAATCCTCCTCAAGGTCTCTGGGCGATGATGCATGGTGGTGAGAAGTACCTGGAAACTGTTGGCCAGAATGCCAAAGGCATTCTCCACCACCTGCCTTGCCCTGGACAGCCTGAAGTTGAAGATCCTCTCCTCACGGGTGAGGCATCTGGAGGTGTAGGGCTTCATGAGGTAGGTTCTGAGGGAGAAGGCGTCATCCCCCACGATGAAGTAGGGCACATCTTGCGTGTCGTTGGGCAGGGGGTCTGGATCTGGGAAGCCCATGATGAGGTTGCGTTCCATCCCCTCCTTGAAGTCACTGGCATTGTATACCTGGGCATCTGAAGCTGACCCGTTGCCTGAAGCATCAGTGTACATGAACTTGTAGTCAGCATCAACCATGGCGAAGAAGATGATGCTGAAGAAGCCCTTTTAGTTGAAATAAGTGGAGCCCGACTTGGCTGGAGCTTTGCAGGCCACATGCTTGCCATCTATGGCTCCAACGGTGTGTGGGAAGTTCCACCTCTGATACCACTGCTCTGCAACTTTCTTCCAGCCTTCTTCAGTGGAGGGGCACTGGAGGTGCTCCTCCAGGTATTCTTCGATGATGGCCTGCACCACTTCTCTGACCACAATGCTGATGGTGTTGTGTGGCACCCTCCAGCCGTACTGCATGCTCCTCTAGGTGGTCCCTGAGGCAGGTGGTGCAGAGTCAGTGCCACCTTGAGTCCAGGGTCCAGGCTGGGCTGGAAGTTGGTGCTCTGCTTGGTCCACCTGGGTCTCAGCTGCTTCACAACTTCGTCAAACATGGCTAGAGGCATCCTCATGAAGTTCTGGAATGCACGAGGGTCTTCGTTCCTCAGCTCCACCATCAGCTTGTTGTACAGTCCGTACTCTGCTCTTCTCCCGATCCATCTTCGGACCCAGACACTTCTTGGATGCCTCCTTTTCTTCCCGTAGAACAGTTGAAAGAGCCTGTTGATGGCTTCACACTGTTGCAGAATGATGGTGGCTACCAAAAGGACTGTGTTACGTTCCATGGTGGACATCAATGGATGCTGTGGAAGAGCAAGAGCCAGATGAAGGCTGCAGAGGTCTGCACAGCAGGGCTGCTGGACTGAAAGTGAGATCCAGGTGAGTTGCTCCCCCTTTTTATAGGCAATATAGATTTTCCATTATGTGTCCTTTTGCATCCTCTAGGCATGCTGTAGGCATCCTTAATATCTGAGATAGGTCCCCTCTGCGAATGTTTTTTCCGTTTTAAATGCTTTCTTTGCGAGCTGCATCCGCTTTCATCCTTTCTCCATCCATGCTACTCACGCTGCGCTTCTGTTCTGCGTCCGTTTCACTTTCTCCCTGTGTCCGTTTTCCGCTGGAGTGGATTTGATTTGCGCGGATGCACAGTGGATGCCTAGTGGATATAGCGGATGCGTAATGGATGACAACGAATGTAGAACGGATGTTCCCCGTATGCGTTGCAGATGCAGAACGGACACGTTGGATACATTTTCCGCTCAAAATGTTTTGAGCATCTCAAAACTTTTTGAGCGGATGGAACCTCAGTCGATGGATGCTGGACGGAGAGAGAGGATGAAAAATGGAGGCAGTGAGGATGAATCGCATTAACCAATGGATGGCAAGTGTTTCTCTCCGTTTTACATCCTCTTTCCATCCGTTGGTGCAGTGTGACATTGGCTTTAGTATTTTCACATTACCTTGATAATTACATTTATAAACTATTATTTAATACGTAGTTTATGCATTCCATTTCAATTCAAGTCAAAGTTGAATTCAGTCGAGAAGTACATCACTTTTTTAATTCATGTGGAATAAGTAGTAAATTGATTCTTTACATTTAGGTTTACAGGGAAATTTTATGTTATAATTTTCTGTAATAGTGTTTTGGAATGTGAACAGTTTTCTATCAGTTTCCAGTAGTTTTGTATTGATTATCTGTTCCTCTATGAGGCCTGTCAGAATATTAGGCTTTTATTTGACTTTTGTGTCATTATGTTATAAGCATCAGATGCATTTATTTGAAGAAAAAAACCCTGAAGTAATAAAAATCCAAGCAAATTGTTTAATTCATAAATCTAAAGTCTCACACCAATATTCATATGATCATCAATGAATTAACCCAAAAACTCTTCCTCTTAGAACTGTTGAAGTAAAACAGTCAACCAGTATTATCTATGCAAATATTTTGAAAGTTTAAGTGTTCTTTGATTTGCATTTGAAATTTGGTTTGACTGTGTGCTAACAGTAGGTTGAAGTTCAGGGGTGGGATTCAAAATTTTTAACTGGTTCTATGGGTGTAGTTAAGTTGGTGGACATGGCTTGGTGGTCATGTTATTGGTTGGACTTGGCCAACTCAATGTCATTCACATCAAGGCACACATCTCCTCGCCTGGCCTCTCATGACTGTGGTGATGCTATAACAATCGTAAGTGTGAAAAATGGTCATAAGTCACTTTTTTCAGTGCCATTGTAACTTTGAATGGTCACTCCATACAAGCAAAGTACCAGCAAAGGAGGGAAAAAAAGTCCAGAGATGTTCCTGAGCCAGGAAGTCTAGTCCTCCCAAGATTGTAATCAGGGTTAACGGAGGGGCAGTTTCTGTAAGCAACACCAGAATGTTTCCTTCCTGCCTTCCTTACAGGATTAGGCCAGTAATTTCTTCTAACAACCAGTTCTCTGAACTGCTTAGAATGTTAACAACCAGTTCTAATGAACAGATGTGAACTGGTAGAATCCCATCCCTGGTGGAGTTTGATGGGACAAGCAGAAATCTTATTAGACCATGCTAGGACAATAAGTTTCAATTCTCTGTAACTGAACTCTGTATCTGTGAAATTATTTTGTAGCATTAGTTTCAAAAACTCAATAAACTTCTATAACTTGTTTGTTATAGTCAAGAAGAACATTATATACACATTCTCAATAGTTTTCCATGTTTTGGAGGTATGAGTACACAGAGTGTTGTGACACAGTACAGATAGTTCTCATTTAGAAATCACAGTTGAGACTGGCATCTTAGTCATTAACTGAAGCAGTCACTAAGTGAAATAGTGAAATGCTTATTGCTTTAAAGACCTGCAAAGGTCATAAATGTGAAAATTAATTGTAAAATTACTTTTCATCATTTGTAAATGCAAACAGTCTAAACAAATTCTATTTGTAATTGTCCTTCTTCATGAAGAGTTGGTTTTACTTGGTGGTGATGGACAGAGAGATTGTACCCTAAGCTCTTCAGGGGTTTATTAAACAGCTACATGGTTAATTATCTATTTATACTAGGGGTGTTAAACTTGCAGCATCATGTTGTCATCATGTGGCATATCATGACTTTTCTCCTTTGCTAAACTGGGGTTGGCGTAGCCAATGCATGACACATCCAGCTTGCAGGGCACGAGTTTGACACCCATGATTTACATTGATGATACTCAACTTCACATCAAATGTTGTTTTGTTTGGAAAACACACGAGGTAGACCGGGTTCCAACAACAAATACTTTATTATTCAACTAGTTAGTAAATAGGAACACTTGGCTGAAGCTGAGGCCAGCCTTTTATACAGGCTGGCTTGCCTGCTTGCAGGCAATGGCAGTTGTTTAGATTTGCCGCCTTTTAGAAGCTCTTTGGATTGGCTCCTAGTGAACCAATCCAACGTTTATTTTATTTGACCAATCAGGTTTGTAGATTTGGAGTCACCCACTTTACGTATAGAACACCCCTCCCCCCTTAGTTCAGTCCTACGTGGTGACGTAGTCTCGCAGGTAGGCAGGGCTTTTCCGGACTTGACTTGACTTGCGCGGTTCATTCTTAGTGCAGACTTCGACCGGTTCAGATGCGGCTGCTGTGTCGTCCGTCCTTCTCCCTGGAACCGTCTGGAAGGGAGAGTCAGCCATTTTACCGCCGCCTGAGTTTCTTAGGCTGGCGGTTTTGCCGCTCCCTCCCGTTTCCTCCGGGCAGGTTGAGCTGGCCTGGCTGGCCCCTTCCGATGGGCTCTTCACGCAAGTCTCTCCAAACAGTGAGTCTTTTATTTGCTCTTTTTGTTCGTATGTTTCATGGGGTTTGGTTTTAAACAGTTCTTTATTTATTTCTCGCCTTTCCCCCCCCACCTTGGTTTGCAATTCGCCGGTTTTTTCGGTGAATGTTTGTAAGTCTGTGGTTCTCTCTATAATTCGGGATCGAAGCTGGTCTATGTGCCGCTTCCATTCCCTGCCATCCTCTATCTTTAATCGGTAGGATTTGGGGCCTGTGATTTGGGTAATCTGTCCTGGTAGCCATACCGGGTCCCCGGTGAAGTTTTTAGCATATACCAAATCGCCTATTTCGAATTGTCTAAACCATGTAGAGGAGTCAGGGGGGCTTTCTGGGGTAAAATTTGGGTGTAACCTATCAAGGTGAGATCTTAACTTTCGCCCCATGAGTAATTCTGCTGGGGACTTATTGGTTATGGTACTGGGCGTTATGTGCTGGAGTGTGACCAAACGGTTTACTTTCTTTTTTTTTTTTTAAAGAATTTTATTAATTTTTAACAAACAAACATAGACAAACAAAACACAAAACATAAAAAACATAAAATATCTTTTTGGACGGCAGTTTGATCCCGAGTTACATCTTTTTGTACAGACATAAATTCAAGTTCATGCTTACTTTTATATAGCATTCCATTTCTTATTTACTATTTTACATTTTCTATATAGCTTCTCCCCTCTTTTCACTCTCTTAATTCTATTATATTTATTTCATCTCAATTTAAATCATTATACTTATATCCTTTGTCTGTCCTGTTTCAGCTGTCTATTATCTTTTCTCATTAACACAAAATTTCTTCTGAAATGACTGATTGGAGTATAATGCCTGATCATACTTATCCTTCCCCTAGTTTTAAAGCTTAACATAACACATAATTTTCATTTGGATTCTGCGTAGTACATTCTAAAGATAGACTCAATATTTTAAAACAAGAAAAAAAATTTTTTTTTAAATATATAATATAATTAAAGCAACAATCCATAGCAATTGAAATTATATCATTAAAATTAATATTCATTTAAATCTTAAACATTTTACACAATCCTTTCTAAATAAGTATCATGCTTCTATGGGAACACTTATAGATTTTGCTTAGTTACTTCCCCCTATTTCACTTATATTTTAAAATATTATACAATGACAATGTTCCCATTTTTCTTTAATTCAATTCTCTCATATTTGATTTCATTCATTTTATTTAAAAAATTTTTTTTCGCTAAGTTACATTAAATATTTTGTCCCATTTTATAATCATATATTATTCCAATTTTCTAACATTATTTCAAATACAAATACAACAACACAGTCTTATGTACCTTTGTAGAATCTCTTTTTCAGTTATATGTTTTCCCATTATCTCTAAATAAATTCTGTTTCTTTACATCTTGTTTCAAACCTTTGTAGCTTCTCTTCCCTTCTTTCCTCCCTTGCTTCTCCACTCTACCCTTTTTACCCCCTTGTCTCTTAATCTCCACCCTCTTATGTATTCCTCTTTTCTGTTGCTTTCTGATGTTGTGTCCACTTTTCACCTTGTTTTTCCCTTTTTTGGTTGTTTTTTTAAGTCTTAAATTCTCCATTCTCTTTCTCCCCTTTCCCCTTTCTTCCCCAAATAAAGTTGCTTGTTCATTAAGGATAGTTTCTTCTTCATCCCAATCTTCTTGTTCTTGTAGTTTCTCGTATGTAGAAATTGCCATTTCTAAAAAATGAAAAACAGAGCCAAAAGAATCCTTCCCTTCTTGTTTCTCTTGTTTATATTTTATAAATTCCATTTTCAGTTCATCCATAAGTAATGCCATTGTAAAAAAAGAAAAAGAAAAAATTTAAACGACCCAAATGATTTTAATCATTTAAATAAGAGTTTCTAAAAGTCCCAAAGTCACCAAACAATCCAAATACACACAGTCTGTTTCATTTAACACTTTCTTCTTTTTTTCACTTTTTTTTTTTCACTTTAATGCTTCAAAAAACTTCAAATTCTTTTTGACCTTCAATCCATCTGATAGAGTAGCCAATTATGATCCAAAATGGAAAAATCCAATAGTAAAAAGGCTCAAAACCAAAGAAGAAAAAGGATAAAATAAAAAGCAAAAATAAAAATATTACTAGAATTGAAATATACAAAAAGGTTGGCGAGTAGAGATTTCACAAGTATATATATATATATATATATATATATATATATATATATATATATATATATATATATATATGAACTGCACACTGCACTTTATTTATTTATCCAAGGCTCTTATTATGACTCTCTTCTCCAGCAGCTTCAAAGCCAAGCCTCAAGTGTTGAAATATTGATAAGAGTCCAGGAAAACACCTGTAATAATATTTTTCTGTGCTCTCCCTCATCTTATCACATTAAAATGTCCTTGAGAAGGAGTGTTTATACATTTCTCCCCAATTCAAATAAAGTACTTTCAAGCCTCTAGTTGGCAGTGTTGCAAGATCTCTTAATACTTTTTCCCCCCCCCAGCCAGAAAAAAGAGTGATGTATACAAAACTCAGAGGAAAAGAAAAAAAAACAAAGGGGGCCTCTATCCTAAAGAAAATTAAACAATCAAAAGAAGCATAAAAATATATATAAGAAAAAATTCAATCTGGTTACCTACAAAGTCACATTAAATTCCTCAGAAAAAGAAGTAGTAAGGAAAGAATCCAAGCCTCAATTTGACATCACTTTAAAAAACGCCGCTCAAACAGATTCCAGTCAAACAAAAATAAAGTCACAGGTTTCTTCTTTGTTCAGGATATCCTTTCAGGTCTCAACCAATTTACGAAACAAAAGAGGTTTCTCACCCAACCGACACACACACGCTCCAGCCACTTTCTTTTCGGAGCTGTCCCGACTTCAGCAGCTTTGGAGGCTGCCTTTCCACCGCCAGCAAAAGGGCTTCTCCCAGATCAAACCAGATATTTTGCGATATCTCTGGGATCCTGGGACTGTGCCCTTCATGATCCCCATCTCTACGGGACGGTTTAGGTCCGTTAGGACCGACCAGGGGCGAAAATATTAGCTGCGATCTCAGAGCCCCGAGATCGCAGCTGTAGCACCGAGATGAAGCTCCGCCTTCTCCAAACGGTTTACTTTCTGTTGGACATCTCCAGCGTCCATTCGTTCTAACCCTTCTTTAGTAAACCGGACCATTCTCTCAGCCCTGCCGTTCGCAGCCGGGTGAGCCAGCGCGGTTAGGGCATGTCTTATACCTAGGGAGGCTAGGTATTGCTCAAATTGTATGCTGGTTAGCTGTGGCCCATTATCTGAGACAAGAACATCCGGTATGCCATGGGTGGCAAAAAGGTTGTCCAGCTTTTTAATTACAGTTTCTGTTGTCGTTGATGGCATAACTTTTACTTCAAGCCAATTCGAATAGGCATCAACGACAATCAGAAAGGTATGCCCCTTGGTAGGACCCGCGAAATCAATGTGTATTCTTGAGCAGGGTCCCCGAGGGGTTTCCCAGTCCTTAACGGGTGCTTTTGGTGGGGACGGTCTAATTGCCTGGCATTTGTGGCATGAGCTTACCCAATACTCTATGTCCTTATCAATACCCGGCCACCAAACATAACTTCTAGCAAGGCTTTTCATCTTAACCATTCCCGGGTGCCCTTCATGTAACAACCTAAGTACCCTGGGTTGTAATTTGGCAGGGATTACCACCCGATCACCCCACAACAAACACCCCTTTTGGATCGAAAGTTCAGTCTGTCTGGACCGGAAAGGTTTAAAGTTTTCAGTTTTTTGATTCTCCGGCCAGCCTTTACCTACTCAGCTAAGAACGCGGGCAGTCAATGAGTCTTTCGCGGTGGCTCTGGCGACATCATAAGCTGATATGGGTAGATCGGGGCAAGTCTCGATTTGTAGCGTTGTCATCGTTGGTGCCGGGTCTTCGTTGGTTGCTGGTAAGGGTGCTCTGTTCAAAGCGTCCGCATGGGAAATTTGTTTCCCTGGTCGATGTGTCAGAGTGTAGGAATAAGCTGCTAGGAACTCTGACCATCTGGTCATTCTTGGGGACAGTGTATTAGGTGTTGGCTTGTTTCCCGCCAAAATCCCCATCAGCGGTTTGTGGTCTGTTATGATTTGAAAAGTCCGCCCATATAAGTACTCGTGGAAGCGTTTTACTCCAGCGACAATTGCTAAAGCTTCCCTGTCCAATTGGCTGTAATTCAGCTCGGTTTTGGATAGAGTCCTAGAATAATATGCGACGGGTGCTTCTCTGCCGTCAGGTAGTTGGTGGCTCAGGATGGCACCTACTCCGTATGGTGAGGCGTCGCAGGTCACTCTTAATGGCAGAGTGTTGCTAAATTGGATGAGGACGCTTGTTGATGTTTGCAAGCTTTTAATATTTTGGAAGGCTTTTTTTTCTTTGTAACCCCAAGTCCAAGTTGCCTTCTTGTCTAAAAGATGGTGTAACGGTTCTGCTATAGTGGCCTTGTTTGGCAGGAACACATTATAAAAATTAATCAGTCCTAAGAATGCTTGTAGTTCGGTTTTATTTCTTGGTTCAGGAGCGTCTTTGATTGCCTTAACTTTTTTGTCTGTAGGGTGGATACCCTCTCCGTCTATTGAGTAGCCCAGGAATTCGACGTTATTCTTAATTAAACAGCACTTTTCTCTTTTTACCTTGAGGCCAGATTCCCTAAACTTAGTTAATACTTCTTTGAGTCTGTTCCTTAATTGAGTTTCATCTCTGGCCGAGATTAAGACGTCGTCAAAATAAGGAACGACTCCTTGTATGCCATTTAGAAGGCGTTCCATCAGACTCTGGAAAATGCCAGGGGCCACGCTTACTCCAAATTGGAGCCGGTGACATTTGAATGCGCCCTTGTGGGTGACTATTGTTAAGCCTGGGTTCCCCAACCAGGGTTAGGTAGACAAGCTAAACA
>BLBF01011573.1:0-11361 GCA_015471245.1 Laticauda colubrina | reverse complement strand
TCAGACATCATAGTTTGTGCCATTGATTGTAATGTTTGGCCTCTTCTTTCTATAAAGGCATTATGTTGTGGCCTATATGGTGCAGACATTTTATGTTGAATCCCCAATTGTCTTATTCTGTTTTTAAATTTATTATTTGTGAATTCTGTGCCATTATCAGTGATGAGAGTTATTAATTTCCTTTTGGTTTTTCTCTCAGCAAATTTTAGCCAATTAAATATATTTTGATATGTTTCAGTTTTGCTCTTCATTAAATAGCAAAACCCATATCTAGAATAGTGATCCATTATACTTAGTATATAGCGAGCTCCTCCTACACTTGGTTTTTTCGGACCTATTAAATCAGCAAATACTACTTCTAATGGCTCTTTAGTAGTAAATCCATCAAATCTATTAGCCGGTATGACCCTGCTCTTATTTTGATTACATGCATTACATTGCAAATACTTATCACAAGGTTTCAAACTTATTCCCTTAGACAATTCAACAGTTTTCTTAAGCATTTTAAAATTTAAATGCCCTAGCCTTCTATGTAACAAGTGAATACATTCATCATGAGGTTTCTGGTTTTCATAAATTGTGTTAGCCACCTTTAAACCATCATCATTTAACACATATAAGCCATCTCTTAAAGATGCAGTAATTTTCTTATCATCTTTTGTAATTAAGCAGTTATCTCCCTTAAATGTAACTACATATCCTAGTTTAACCAAAATTCTAACTGAAATTAAATTAAACTTAAGTTGTGGTACATATAACATTTTTACATTCTCCTTTATAAAAGAACAATATGCTATACCTTCACCTTTAGCTTTCAGTTTCCAGCCATTGGCTAACGATATCTGCTGTTTACTCTGGGACATTTTAACAAAATTTTTGTTATCATTTGTTATACAATGGGATGCCCCACTGTCAACCACCCATAAATTATTTTTTACAGCTCCGTTCGTATACATGGCTAACTCTAAATGTTTATTTATCTTTTGATGATTTTTAGTATTCTGGCCAGCGTTCTGGCGCTTTGCCTTTTTACAAAATCTTGCCAAATGTCCTCTTCCTCCACAATTAAAGCACTTTTTAATTGCGTATGCAATAGGAGATTTATTATCTTCTTTTTGAGGTTGCTCCCTCCTTAATTCATCTCTTTCATGCCTTCTTCTGGCCTCTTCAATCAATCTGCCAGTTATATCAGTTAAAGTTAAATTTTCCTTTGGCAAAATTTCAAGTGAAGTTACGTAGTTATCATAACTTTCATCAAGGGAACATAGAATTATATAAACTTGATGTTGTTCAGGGAATACAAGTTCTTTTTCATTTAATTCTTGAAAAATGCTTTGCATAGTTTTTAAATGACTCTGCATATCACCATTTGTTTGGAGATGTGTCCTGAAAAGCTTCCGTGTTAGATTTATGTGTGAACCAACCTTATCTCGGACATAAATCCTCTTCAGCTTCTGCCAACACCCAAAAGCCGTTTTCTCTCCGTGGATATAAACAAGCTGTTGATCAGTTAAGGTTAACGCAATTATGCAAATGGCTTGTTGATTTTTATGCTTAAATTCTTCTATCTTTAGTCTGTCTTCCTCATCCTCTGGATCCCATTCTTCTACGTTTGGTGGATTTTCAATTATGTTCCACAAACCTTCTCCTCGTAGAAGTAGACTACATTTTGTAGACCATGATACATAGTTTGTTCCATCCAGCTTGGATATAAGGGACAAACTTTTTAAATTGACTTGTGCCATGTTTTCTTTTATATGGATATAAAAATATAATTAATAAAACACAGCTGTCTGTTTACTGTAATGTATAACAACACAAACTCTCACTTTTTACATAAATCTGTTTAACCTAGTTAAACTGACTTTGCAGCCTCTGGGCCCATAACCAGTGTTAAGCCTGGGTTCCCCAACCAGGGTTAGGTAGACAAGCTAAACAGAATGTGCAGCGTTAGTCAGATAGGCACACAGATAAATGAGTGAGCTAAGCTTGTATGTTTATTAACATACAGTAAAAATAACAGATACGCTTGTGCTATCAAGAATATATTTTATTCCAGTATAAGTTTATAGCATAGTCAAAAACAGTCCAATATTCAGTTACCATATTGTCAGTCCATTCAGGGATATTCAGTTAGCAAAGTCCATGTAGAATATCCTATTGTCAGTTCTCATAAATCAGTCCGTTGTTGTCTCTCCCATTCGAGCAATGCAGTCTTGCTTCCAAGCAGTAATCAGGGATCATCAAAGCCAGAGAGAGAGAGAGCAAGCTGCAGCCTTGCTACTTTTATATGGTTTTCATAACCACACCCACAATAGCTATTTTACAGTTAAAGCTGCATACATTAACTATGATTCATAGTTAGTATTTCACCTAAAACAGTTAGGGTGAACAATGTTATCCCTAACACATGAGATTGTGCAGGATGCAGCAATGTTCCACGATCCTCCTCATGGTCTCGGGGGGATGCTGCATGGTAGTGAGAAGTACCTGGAACCTGTTGGCCAGGATGCCAAAGGCGTTCTCCACCACCCACCTTGCCCTGGACAGCCTGTAGTTGAAGATCCTCTCTTCACGAGTGAGGCATCTGGAAGTGTCGGGTTTCATGAGGTAGGTTCTGAGGGAGAAGGTGTCATTCCCCAGCCCCCTCCTTGAGGTCACTGGCGTTGTATACCTGGGCATCTGAACATGAGCCGTTGCCTGAAGCATCGATGTACATGAACTTGTAGTCAGCATCGACCATGGCAAAGAGGACGATGCTGAAGAAGCCCTTGTAGTTGTGATAAGTGGACCCTGACTTGGCTGGAGCTTTGCAGGCGACGTGCTTCCCATCGATGGCTCCAACGGTGTGTGGGAAGTTCCACCTCTGATACCACTGCTCTGCAACTTTCTTCCAGTTGTCTTCAGTGGAGGGGCACTGGAGGAGCTCCCCCATGTATTCTTCAATGATGGCCTGCACCACTTCTCTGACCACAATGCTGATGGTGTTGTGTGGCACCCTCCAGCCATACTGCATGCTCCTGTAGGTGGTCCCTGAGGCCAGGTGGCGCAGAGTGAGTGCCACCTTGAGCCCAGGTTCCAGGCTGGGCCGGAAGTTGGTGCTCTGCTTGGTCAACCTGGGTGTCAGCCGCTGCACAACTTTGTCAAACATGGCTGGAGGCATCCTCATGAAGTTCTGGAATGCACGAGGATCTTTGTTCCTGAGCTCCACCATCAGCTTGTTGTACAGTCCGTACTCTGCTCTTCTCCTGATCTATCTTCGGACCCAGACGCTTCTTGGCCGCCTCTTTTTCTTCCCGTAGTAGAGTTCACAGAGCCTGTAGATGGCTTCGCACTGTTGCAGAAGGATGGTGGCTGCCAAAAGGACTGTGTTACGATCCACGGTGAACATGACTGGATGCTGTGGAAGAGCAAGAGTCAGATGAAGGCTCCAGAGGTCTTCACAGCTGGGCTGCTGGGCTGAAAGTGAGATCCAGGTGAGTTGCTCCCCCTTTTTATAGGCAATGTAGGATTTCCACTATGTGTCCCTTTGCATCCTCTAGGCATCCTCTAGGCATCCTCTAGACATCCTTTAGGCATCCTCTAGACATCCTTAATATCCGAGATAGGTCCCCTCTGTGAACTTTTTTTCCGTTTTAAATGCTTTGTTTCCATGCTGCATCCGCTTGGCATCTGTTCTGCATCCGTTCTGCGTCCGTTCCACTTCCTCCCTGCATCCAAGCGGATGCGAGTTGCGTGGATGCGGAACGGATGCCTAGCGGATATAGCGGATGCGTAACGGATGCAGAACGGATGCCTTGTGGATGCCTAGCAGATGTAGAATGGATGAATTGGATACATTTTCTGCTCAAAAATTTTGAGCAGCTCAAAACTTTCTGAGCGGATGAAATAACAATAAATGGGTGTTGGACAGAAAGAGAGGAAGCAAAACAGAGGCATTGAGTACAGAATGGATACATCGCGTTAACCAACGGATGGCAAGCTTTTTTGTCCATTTCCATCCGTTGGTGCAGTGTGACAGGGGCTTTATGTACTTTTGCAGAATCTCTTTTTTAATCATATTTTTACCCACTATCTCTGAATAAATCTTGTTTCTTTACATCTTGTTTTAAATCTTTGTGACTTCTCTTTCCTTTTTCCCTTCCTTTCTTCTCCAATCCTGCCTTTTTACCCCCTTGTCTCTTAAGCTCCACCTTCTTTATCTCCATCTTCTTCTGTATTCCTCTTTTCTGTTGCTTTCTGATATTGTATCGATTTTTCACCTTATTTTTCCCTTTTTTGGTTGTTTTTTTAAGTCTTAAATTCTCCATTCTCTTTCCCCTCTTTCCCTTTTCTTCCTGAACTAAAGTTGTTTGTTCATTAAAGATGGCTTCTTCTTCATCCCAGTCTTTTTGTTCTTGTAGTTTCTGGTAGGTAGAAATAGCTATTTCTAAAAAAAAGTGGAAAACAGATCCAGAAGAGCCCTTCCCTTCTTGTTCCTCTTCTTTTAGCTTTTTAAATTCAATTTTCAGTTCATCAACAAGTTGTGCCATTGTGAAAAGTTTTTTTAGACAACCCAAATGTTTTTAGTCTTTCAAATAATGATTTCAAAAAGTCCCAAAGTCACCAAGTAATCCAAATACACACAGATTGTTTCATTTAGCACTTTCTTCTTTTTATACTTTCTCTTCCTGTGGTTATAGTTCAGTTACAAAGCTCCAATTAAAATATATCTTTTATAAGTCTTGTTACAATTTAGCTCTGATCTTATAAATTCCAACCAGCCTCCTCCAAGGAAATCTTAATATTAATTCTTTTCCTCTCCTTTCCCACTTATAGCAAAAAAAAATTTTTTTCCACAGAAATCTTTATTGTGCCCTTGGCTTTAATTTTCCAATTTAATTACCAAATTATCAAATTAATTACAGTTTTGATGCCAAAACAGGGTTTTCCGATTTCTCCATTCATTTGCTATCACCGTAGGGAAGGAGAGTGAGAAAAAATGAACTTTCCCTTTTTACTTTCATTCGCCGCTTTTTCCGTCTTCATCGGGAATGATGTATCTTTAATGAAACTTAAATTCCAGGGTATTTAAATGTTATCCCGGTTAGCCAAAAACTTTCATTTTCTCAGCTTCCTCCTGCACATTCTTATCTGGATGAAAGCTTCTTTGTGGTGGCCATTGCTGACCACCTCTCCACCGCTTTCGGAAAAGGAAGTTAAGCCAGCTGAGGAGGGGGGTTGCGATTCCCCTGGACCCCTGCTGGATCTCCCCTATCTTCAGTTACCTCTACGGGGTAACTATAGCCCCCAATCCAGCTGGATTTGGGGGCACTCCAGTGGCGAACGCAGCAGAAACCACTCACAATCGCGGATTCTTGCCACCGCCAAAGCCTTGCAAACCCGGCAAGCATCTGATTTTGATCATGTGACCATGGAGATGCTGCAATGGTTATAAGTGTGAAAAAGGATCATAAGTCAGTTTTTTTTTCATTGCCATTATAACTTTGTCACTAAAAGAACTATTGTAAATCAAGAACTTCCTGTATGTCATTCTGCCTCATCTACTGGAAAAAATTAGAACAGTCATGACCATGTCACCTTTCCTATGAAGAAACATCAAATGGTGGATACCAACACATCCTTTTCCTTCTACCTGTCCCATATGTATTTAAAAAATCTGTTAACAGAAAAATCTTCTCCAGTTTCCATTTTATATAACAATGGGAAATTTGGAAGTGAACTCTGGGTAAAATCATTCCCAATGGAAATGATATCTAAGAATATTTGAGAGAAACAGAATACAAATAAGCCACTAAATCCCTATTCTCTGCTTTACAAATAAGAAATATCACCTCTGTGTTATCAGAGTAAATCGTCCATTTTTTTTGGCCCTCCCAATCATTACCAACATCAGGTGTGGATATAGAATTCGAAACATCTTTGTTTCCTTCAAATAGATAGTATGGTTAATTATCAGGATAGTCAGAAACACTTATAATTTAAAATAGTTTCCCCAATATAGTTTTCAATAGTCTTGTAAAATCTAAGTCCCATTTTGTCTTGCAAGAACACATAGAAATCCTATAGAAAAGAAAAATCATATAATGCTTTTATGGGCTATTCTTGAGAAGAATTCAAAATGTATCAAAATAGTTCATGTTGTTTGGGCTCTACGGTGATCTTTGGAGGGGAAAAATGCTACAGTTACTGAAATCATAGTTAAATCCAGTTGATTTTTTTCTATAAATAATCTTCTACACAACATAATCAGACACATAAATCTTCCTAACTGTATTTTCTTCCATAGAGCAAAAGCCTTAGAGTGATTCTGAAATGCAAGTTCAGAATGATTATCTTCAGATTAGATCTATTAAATGGAATTTATTTCATCAGTTAGATAAGAAGAGCTTATTAAGTTTACAGTCTTGATTTATTACCAATATTAAAAGGTAAGAAAGCTGAGTGTGCTGGATCTTTTCCTAATTTAAACGGATTATAAATGTTCATCTTAGCTCAGGAAGATCTAACAAGTGCCATTTAAAGACTGATCAATTAAGAGTTAAATTAGTAGCAAAAAGGACTATATTTCAGTGCTTCGGGGACATTTTTAGATTTTTTTTAAAAAAACATAGCAATCTGCATAAAATATGCAGATTTTATGCTATCTTCATTAAATAAATGCAATCTGAATATACATATATATTCAACATATGTATGATGTATTCAACAATACCAATAATCAGTCTTAGATCTCAGCACATTTCAGAACTTTTGCACTGAAGCAGAAGTCAGAAATCAGATTTTTTTATAAATTATTTTAAATGTAGTACAACTTTCCATCTAATACTTAGCAGACTGAAGTTTTGATCTTTGACAGGGTCTGATTGGTTACTCAAAGGAGTCCCTCATTTCCTTTAATAATTTCATACTTAAAGTATTGTAATACTTAAATTACATGCATGTCAACTGAAACAACCATTTTGTTCAGGGATATTTGCAGAAACATTCCCGAATTAAAATGTTATGAATTTGGAACAGAGGTTTTGAGTGATCAACACATCCTCTGTGTGCATATCAACATTACAAAGAAAAATTTTTAAGATCAATAATATATGAAAATGGAAACACAGTTTAGAAAAAAAGTAGATATCAAAGTAGATGAAGTCTGTTTTAAAAAAAGAATATTGACAGATTTGTTCATCTTTGTTCTTCATTATTTTGCCAGTCGATACTGGCTAACCAGTTGCAGACAACAGCTATGCACAATTTAACTTACTGGTTAGGTGGAGCATATTTTTTTTGTTATTGACCACCTAAACTTTGATAATTTTGAAACTGCAAGGGATTTACTGTGCCCTCGAGCCATTTTACAATAAACTGCTACTTTTATTAGTTTTTGCAATTTACTATTATCTACTTTCCCTCCTCTCTCCTTTTTTTTAAAGATTTGTGTGCATAATACAGATTATCCCACATATGGTAATAAATTCATTTTTTTACTATTATAAATTAATTTGCTATTATTTACTCCTACAAAGCAATAGGGTATTTTTGCTGTCTCTTTAATTAGTAATGGATCCAGAATTGCTTACTCTGGAAATAAAAGTAAGTAGTTATTTCAAACTTGTTACCTTTTTTAAATAGATAGATTAGATAGATAGATAGATAGATAGATAGATAGATAGATAGATAGATAGATAGATAGATAGATATAGATATAGATATAGATATAGATATAGATATAGATATAGATATAGATATAGATATAGATATAGATATAGATATAGATATAGATATAGATAGATAGATAGATATAGATATATATAGATATATATAAATATATGTGCTGTTCAGCTTCCTTCGGGTATTATCCCACATCATTGGAGTTGTGCTTTTAAAGTTGTAGCAATGTTTCAACAGAATCTCATCTGCCATCATGAGGCTTCTGTATTGAGTTTGTATGTGGGTCAGGCTATCACAGCCATTAGTTTTAAATTTGAGGCTAGCCTACTGCTGTGCCAGGATGGTTTTTTCTACATCCTGATTGGTTGGGAGTCTTGGTCTGTGTTTATTGGACTTGGAGTTTGTTTGATTGGTGTTTCTGGTTTCTTCTGTCTGTTTTGTGGCTTTGATTGGCTGGCAACACTGTGTTCCTGTATTGGAGGCTTTCAGTGCAGCTTGGCTTCATGTAAAAGGATGGCTGTTATCTGTTAGGAAGCTAGGTTTCATCTGGGTGCCTGGTTGGGGTTTGTTTGAGCTGGAGGTATCATGGGGAGTCTGTTTGTGCCCAGGTGTTTGCCTGGCTTGTGGTGTGGAGATCTTTCTATTTGAGAGTGCAGGCTTCCAAATGATTGACAGTCTGGTGGAATCATCTCTTCTATTCATTCTTTCAGGTCTTTTCTCAATCTCTATGGCTTCTCTGATGATTCTGTGGTTGGGGTTTTCTATAGTGGCTAGGGTTTTAGTGCCATTGAAGTTGATGTTGTGACCTGTGGCTTTCATGTGTTGGACAAGTGAGGAGGTGTGTTCCAGCTATTTTACTGCGTTTTTGTGTTCATCCAGGCGGGTACTTATTCTTCTATTGGTCTGCCCAATGTATGTGGCCGGGAATGATGCACAGGGAACTTCGTATATGCCTTGGTTTTCCAGGTCAATTTTATCTTTGGGGTTTCTAAGGATGGCTGCTATTTTTTTGTCTGTTTTGAAGGCAGTCTTGATGTGATGCCTGTGTAGTATCTTACTAATTTTGTCTGTAGTACCTCTTATTTAGGGCAGGACAGCTGTTCCATAGGTCTGTTGATCTTCTAGGTCTCTATCATGTCTTAGTGTGTTTTTGTGGATCACGCTGGTGATTTTGTTTTTGTGGAATCTCATCAAAGTTAATTTGTCAATTTCAGCAAAATCTGTTAACTTCACCAACCATTCCTCCATAAGTGGGTACTGTCAAATTATGTTGAGAGTATTTACTGAGCTTCTACAGTTAGCATTCAAGATCTCAACACTACAGAAAAGTTGCTTTTTCCCTGAGCTAAACTTTCATGAATTGGGAGATGCAGATATTTTATTTGTTTAGAATCAGATAAATGTTCTCACGTTGTACAGAATTTCCAAGGTACAGATAAGTATGGACCCTATGTGATTTTTTTTTTATAGTTGAATTAATTCAGAGCTGCCCACATTTCAAGCTAGTATTATGAATGTGATTCCTTGTTCTAGGCACGGATAAAGCAAATACAATATATCATTCACATCTTTCAAAGTTGTATCACACACATTGTCCCTCACTGTTATCTGTTATTAAAATCTTGGTTGTCTTTACCATCTCTTTTCTCTTTTGAAAAAAATTTTTTTTTTCTGTCCTTTCTTTTGGTTAAAAAAAGCATCTATCCCAGTCTATCGTGTCATGTCCCTCAAAACAAGTTCTGAGACTTTTTGAAGTGATGTTCAATATCCTTTTTTTTAATTCTTTGTCACTGACAGCATTTGTCAGAAGTCTTCCATCAAAAGGACCTCCTGAAGATGGAAAGTTTTAAAATCACCAGGTTACAGAATCAAAATAGAAAATATAAAGAAAAGGCTTTCAAAACACGTTTTCCATAACAAGTGCCAAGGTCAAAGGAGATTAATTGGTTCTTTCAATGTGAAAACAGAAAATAATGACAGCTTTGCTTAGTTCCTTACCCACAAGTAATGGAAAATAAAAAGAAATGTGGCAATAGTCAGTAAATGGTACTGAACTTAAAAGCATACCAAGTAAGTATGTTTACAAAACAGAAGTCAAAATTGTGAACATAGCATAGGATATTCAGCAGAAAGCAAAATGTTTGTTTTTTATTTGAGAGAGAGGGAGGGAGGGGGAGAGATATGTTTGCCTCATAGAATGATAACACAATATAGAATGAGAATTTCCTCAGTTTTAACTAGCATTTGTTTCCTTGGAAAGAACTAGAAGTGGAATTTTTAAGTCTATATTTATTTATTTGTTTGATTTGTCAATCGCTTAAAAGATACAGGTATAAGAATAAATATGGTTTTGAAGATATGAGATGGATACTTATAAGAAAAAGAAAAAGAAAAAATAGGACAGGGAAAATAGGCACGATTGGTGTGCTTATGCATGCTCCCTACAGGCCTCTTAGGAAGGGGGTGAGGTCAATAGTAGACAGTCTAAGGTTAAAGTTTTTGGGGTTTGGGGAAGAAACCACAGAGTCAGGTAAAGTATTCCAAACATTTACCACTCTGTTGCTGAAGTCGTATTTTCTGCAATCAAGTTTGGTACAGTTAACTTTGAGTTTGTATCTATTGAATGCTCCTTTATTGTTATGATTGAAGCTGAAGTATCCATTGACAGGTAGAACATTGCAATGTATGATTTTATACACGATACTTAGATTGGACCGAAGGTGGCGTAGATATGGAACACTTCAACAAGAGAATAATCAGGGAAGCCATCAAAATAGAGAAACACCTCCATAACATGAATGAACGAGATGATACCTCCTGTCTACCAGACATCTGGAAACTAACCCTTATCAACAAACGAGTCCCAGCCATGAAAATCAACACCGGATCCAAACATGACGCCACCACCAATCTCCCTCATCAGATGCAAACCCAAACCCACCCCATAGACGAAAGGCAACCACCATCCAGAAACCAGACCATGGCTGCATCACCAGCTGCCACACACCCTGACCCCCAAACCAAGAAAACATATGCCATGGACATATAGCCAGGCTTCAAACCCGGAGCCAAACCAAAATCCAGAATGTCACATCACAGCCCCCCACTCAGGATATCACATCACGGAACTCAGGAGGTTACACCACAAAACCTCAGGATGTTAGAACATAGCCAAAGACCAAGGAGATTACAGCACAAGACACAGGATAATACAGGAGATTACAGCACAGGACCCAGCACAATAGAACTCAGAAGGTCATCACACAGCCCATCACCCAGGTCATTACAACACAGGAGGCTGATAGACAAACAGCCAATACCTCAGCCACACATGTTCTTACAAAAAAGCCAGCCAATCTGCAAATATCAACTCCATCAACCGATCAAGAAATGACAAAATGACAACTCAGGCAACCTCACCACCAGTATTTACAGGGAGACGGCAGCTCCGATCATGCTTTGCTTGCACAAGTGCCAAAAGCACCAGCCTGAAGATGATGAATGAGACTTCATCGAAACGTTGCCTAGATACTTCCAATTCTACGCGGGAGAAAACCCGAATAACCAAAGATCCACATACAAATACCCGCAAAAGCCTAAAAAAACAAATATATATATATATGTGTGTGTATATATATATATATATATATATATATATATATATATATATATATATATATATGTTTTCTGAGGTTT
>BLBF01011571.1:0-17035 GCA_015471245.1 Laticauda colubrina | reverse complement strand
AGCAGCTCCCAAACGTATCCTGAAAAGGACAGAGATATCTCTACTCAAAAATGAAGTTCACAGTAAAAGATTCCAATTAGATCAGTTAAACAAAGATTTTCCAACACTACACCTGGAATTGAGCAGCAAAATCCACCCTCTACTTTGGGATAAGATCAAACAACTTACAACTTGGAGAGCTGAAACTGAAAACACTTATAAAAATGATAAACTCTCAAAAAAACTGAAAAAATTAGAAAATGACAAGAAAATTCCCAATAACCCACAACAACACCTAAAACAACTAGTATACAACGTTTCCAACAGAGAACTCAACAAAACAGAAACAGATGTCCTATCCAAAGGATTCAATTATGCCATAGCACCCAAAAAAATCTCAACAGAATCCATCATATGTGCAGTAGAATCCAGCCTAACCAAATTAAATACAGATGAAGCTGACAGAATAAGACACCAGGTAACTCACATCTTATGCACAATGAAACCACCAAAAAATAATTTGCAAAAAGATGAATTCAGAGCGTTACAAACCCTGAAAAATGATAACAGCATAATAATACTCCCAGCAGACAAAGGAAATGCCACAAACTCTATACAGAAGCCTGAGGATGGTAGATGAGATTCTGCTGAAACATTGCTACAACTTTAACAGAACTACAATGATGTGGGATAATACCCGAAGGAAGCTAAACAGCACACATGTAAGTACCCGCGAAAGCCTAAAAAAACATATATATATATATATATATATATATATATATATATATGTGTGTGTGTGTGTGTGTGTGTGTGTGTGTGTGTGTGTGTGTTGTTTATCTTCCTTCGGGTATTATCCCACGTCATTGTAGTTCTGTTAAAGTTGTAGCAATGTTTCAGCAGAATCTCATCTGCCATCTTCAGGCTTCTGTATAGAGTTAGTTCCTGGTTTCAAATTTGAGGCTGGTCCATTCTGATTGGCTAGGAACCTGGGTCTGTTTTCACTGGACTTGGAGTTTGATTGATTGGTGTTTTTGGTTTCTAAACAAACAACTACCATTCCTAGATGTACTAATCTACAAAAGAACAGATGGCACACTGGGACACACCATATACCAAAAGAAAACACACACCAACCGCTACCTCAACGCCCAATCCCACCACCACCCAGCACAGATAAATTCCGTAGCGAAAAAACTAATTAGCAGAACCAAACGCCTAGTAGATAAGACATATATAAAGACTGAACTATGCACCCTGACTGAAGTATTGACAGCCAATGGCTTCCAAAAAAACAGAATCACCAACCTGATCCACAAAAACACACCAAGACATAACAGAGACCTAGAAGACCAACAGACCTATGGAACAGCTGTCTTGCCCTACATAAGAGGTACTACAGATAAAATTAGTAAGTTACTACACAGGCATCACATGAAGACTGCCTTCAAAACAGACAAAAAAATAGCAGCCATCCTGAGGAACCCCAAAGACAAAATTGACCTGGAAAACCAAGGCATATACGAAATTCCCTGTACATCATGCCCGGCCACATACATTGGACAGACCAATAGAAGAATAAGTACCCACCTAGATGAACACAAAAATGCAGTAAAAAAGCTGGAACACACCTCCTCACTAGTCCAACACATGAAAACCACAGGTCACAACACCAACTTCAATGGCACTAAAACCCTAGCCACTATAGAAAACCCCAACCACAGAATCATTATAGAAGCCATAGAGATTGAAAAAAGACCTGACAGCATGAATAGAAGAGATGATTCCACCAGACTGTCAATCATTTGGAAGCCTGCACTCTCAAATAGAAAGATCCCCACACCACAAGCCAGGCAAACACCTGGGCAAAAACAGACTCCCTCTGATAGCTCCAACTCAAACACCCCCCCACCAGGCACCCAGGTGAAACCCAGCTTGCTAATGAATAGCAGCTTGCTAATGAAGAGCAGCCGTCCCTTCACACAGAGCCAAGCTGCACTAAAAGCCTCCAACACAAGAACAGAATGTTGCCAGCCAATCAAAGCCACAAAACAGACAGAAGAAACCAGGAACACCAATCAATCAAACTCCAAGTCCAATGAACACAGGTCCAGGCTCCAAGCCAATCAGAATGGACCAGCCTCGAATTTGAAACCAGGAGCTGTGAGACCCACATCCACACAGAAGCCTGATGATGGCAGATGAGATTCTGCTGAAACGTTGCTACAACTTTAACAGAACTACAATGACGTGGGATAATACCCGAAGGAAGCTAAACAGCGCACACACACACACACACACACACATATATATACATACGCTGTTCAGCTTCCTTCGCGTATTATCCCACGTCATTGTAGTGCTTTTAAAGTTGTAGCAACGTTTCAGCAGAATCTCATCTGCCATCTTCAGGCTTCTGTATTGAGTTTGTATGTGGGTCAGAGTCTTACAGTCGTTGGTTTTAAATTTGAGGCTAGCCTATTGTTGTGCCAGGATGGTTTTTTTCTTCATCCTGATTGCTTGGGAGTCTTGGTCTGTGTTTATTGGTCTGTGTTCCAACAGAGAACTCACTAAGACAGAAACACATGTCCTAACCAAAGGATTCAATTATGCCATAGCACCCAAAAAAATCCCCACAGAATCCATCATATGTGCAGTAGAATCCAGCCTAACCAAATTAAATACAGATGAAGCTGACAGAATAAGACACCAGGTTACTAACATCTTATGCACAACCAAACCACCAAAAAATAACTTGAAAAAAGATGAATTCAGAGCACTACAAACCCTGAAAAATGATAACAGCATAATAATACTGCCAGCAGACAAAGGGAATGCCACAGTAGTAATAGATAGAAAAGACTACGAAACAAAATTGACAGACCTACTCCAAGACTCCACATACAAACCTATAAACACAGACCCAACCACATATCTGGAAAAATCAACCAAGAAGAAAATTATAACCAGCCACATAAGCAAAGAAATCCAACAGACGATCATCCCAAGAGAAAAATCTTCTAGATGCCCCAAATTATACGGCCTCCCAAAAATACACAAAGAAGCCATACCTCTCAGACCCTTAGTCAGCTCCATAGGAGCACCATTACAAAACTTAGCTAAATACTTAGCAAAACAACTACAGCCCCATGCTGAAACCGCAGCTTCATATGTACAAAACTCATACCACTTCTTAGAAATGATCAAAGATCGACACGTAGAACAAGAAGATCTGCTTGTAAGTTTCGACGTGGTTTCACTATTCACTCAAGTCCCAATAAAAGAAACTCTTGAAATAGCAGCCATCCTGAGGAACCCCAAAGACAAAATTGACCTGGAAAACCAAGGCATATACGAAATTCCCTGTACATCATGCCCGGCCACATACATTGGACAGACCAATAGAAGAATAAGTACCCGCCTAGATGAACACAAAAATGCAGTAAAAAAGCTGGAACACACCTCCTCATTATTTTGGATCTGGTGTTTTTTTCTAGGTACGTGGTGGGGTCAGTGTTTAGGGGTTTGTATGTGGGGTCTTGGAGTAGGTTGGTTAACTTGGTTTGGTAGTCAGATGTATTCATAATCACTGTAGCAATGCCCTTGTCTGCTGGTAGGATTATTATGCTGGTGTCTTCTTTCAGGTTAAGTAGTGCAGTTTGTTCTTCTTTGGATAAGTTGCTTTTGGGTGGTTTGCTCGTGCAGAGGATGTTGGTGACCCCTCCACATGCCTAGAAAAAACCACCAGATCCAAAATAAAAGCCTCCCCCATCAGCGAAGAAATCCAGCAAAGAATCATACCCAGAGAAAAATCATCCAGATGCCCTAAGCTGTATGGTTTCCCCAAGATACACAAAGAAGGAACCCCACTATGACCAATAGTCAGCTCCATAGGCTCACCTCTACAAAACGTAGCCAAATTTCTCGCCAAACAATTACAGACCTATGCAGAATCCATCAACTCACAGGTACGGAACTCATTTCAGTTCATTGAGATCATAAAGAAATAAAACTTACAACCCAGCGACCTACTAGTGAGCTTCGATGTCATATCCCTCTTCACCCAAGTGCCTATAAAAGAAGCCTTGACAGCCATCCAAAACAAATACAACCCCCACAAGTACATCCTAGATCTTACCAACCACTGCCTATCCAATACATACTTCACCTACAATGGACAAAAATACAAACAAATAGAAGGAGCACCCATGGGATCACCCCTCTCACCTGTCATTGCAAACCTCTACATGGAACACTTTGAAACACAAGCTCTAGAAAAATATGATCACAAACCCAAACTCTGGCTCAGATACGTAGATGACACCTTCATAATCTGGCCACACGGGAAAGAAAAACTGAACAACTTCCTCACACACCTCAACAGCTTACACCCCAAAATACAATTCACCATGGAAACAGAAGCCAACAATGAACTTCCCTTCCTAGATGTCTTAGTATACAAAAAATCCAATGGCTCCTTAGGACACACCATCTACCAGAAGAAAACACATACAAACCGCTATCTACATGCACTCTCACACCACCACCCAGCACAGATCAATTCCGTGGCCAAGACACTCATCTCCAGAACAAAATGCTTAGCCGATGAACAACACTTAAAAACCGAACTACACACTCTCACTAATGTACTTACAGCCAATGGATTTCCAAAAAAGAAGATTACCCACCTAATCCAAAAAGAAACCCCAACCAAAAGCCAAGACAGAGAACAAGAGAATGGCAAAGCCCTCCTCCCATATATAAAAGGCACTACAGACAAAATCAGCAAGATCCTCCAAAAACACAACATTAAAACAGCATTCTGCACAAACAGAAAAATATCCACCATCCTGAGAAACCCTAAGGACAAAATCGAGTTAGAAAACCAAGGAGTATACGAAATCCCTTGCACTGCCTGCCCCAGCACATACATAGGACAAACTAACAGAAGAATTAGTGCACGCATTGAAGAACACAAAAACTCAATCAAAAAAGAAGAACTGACCTCTTCCCTGGTCCAACACCTCAAAGCCACAGGACATGAAATTGACTTTAAAAATACCAAAACCATCGCCAAAACCGAACACTTCAACAACAGAATAATCAGAGAAGCCATAGAGATAGAGAAACGGCCACACAGCATGAATAGACGAGATGATACCTCCCGCCTACCAACCATTTGGAAACCTGCCCTCAGTAATAAACGAATAACTAACTTGAAGAATGACACCAGACCCACACCCGCAAGTGCCACACAAGATGCCACCACCACACTTCCACACAGAAAAAAGACTCACACCCACACAGAAGAGGAGACACGACCACGAACCAGAAACCATACTGCAGCTGCACCACTACCCGCTTCAAACCCCTCTGACCCATACAAGAAGCAAACTGACACCCACCATGAAGATGTGGCACGACCACGAACACGAAGCCAAACAACAAAATCACAGCTCACCAGCTCAAATCCCCCAGCAACTAAGACTAACCTGAGCACAACCAAGCCCCCACCTAAGCAGAACACACCCCCAGCCAATCAGAACACAGCCAACCCCCTTACCAATCAGAACACAGCCAAACCCCCACCCAATCAAGTCACACCCCCACTAGCAGTTAAAAGGAAGCAGCAGCTGAAAGGAAGCAGCAGCTGCAAGCTCACATTACTCTGAGAAGCACAGAGCTGAAGAAACAAGCCTGAAGATGATGAATGAGACTTCATCGAAACGTTGCCTAGATACTTCCAATTCTACGCGGGAGAAAACCCGAATAACCAAAGATCCACATACAAATACCCGCGAAAACCTCAGAAAACACACATATATATATATATATATATATATATATATATATATATATATATATACACACACATACACACACTCCTAAACTCAGTGATCTATTCAAATATTTTTAATTTCTTGGGGTGGTAAGGAAAAAAGTATTGTTTTACATTATTTTATACATCAATAATTGAAAGAGGGAAATCATAATTGTAACACAAATAACTGAAAAAAGAACCAATATCTAGTAAAAGTCCCTACTTTCAATATAGTATACCCAAGTTTCCTTCCTTCCTTCCTGTCTTTCTCCCTCCCCTTCCCTTCCCTTTCTTTCCTAGAGCAGAAGGACAGCTCTGGGAAGTTTTGCAAAATTAAAAGCACTTTACCTAAAAGCAATAATCATGCATAATCAAAGCATCCAATGTAACAGTAGCATCCTTCCTCTCAGTGCTAGCTTAGGGGTTTCTGACCTCTCTCCTGATCCCAAGCCCTGGGAAAAAAGGTGGATTGTTGTGTTGTGGAAAAAGGAGACGTGAGATCCAGTTGATTTTTCTCTTTTTATTTTCTCTACAGGAACTGAACCTGCGGAGCCGCAGCAGACTTTATGTAGCTGGCTGCTCGCGGCGAATGACGGCTCATCAAAATTCCCTCCGTCCAGACGATCCTATCTGAGGTGAGTATGCAGATATGTAGCACCTCTCCCCATGTGGTCCAGTCCAACCAATCAGGTCTTACCTATGTTACGTAGTCACGTAAATATGTTATGTAGTCACGCTTTTGTGGTTTCGACTGGACCTGTGCAATTCAGTCGTGGGTTCATCTCTGGACTGTTCGGACGGGATTGCTCCTTCTCCCATCTTCTTCTGTGGAGCCTCCTGGAAGGTAGAGTTGGCCCTGCCATTCCCGCCAGGCCTTTCCTGGCTGGTTGAGTCGGTTCAGCTGCTTCCGCCAGGAGTGGCTTCTTGATGATTCTCCGAAGCCTGCTCCAGTCTCCCCACATTGTCTTCTTCTACTCTGGTTCCAGGTACATGTTTGCGAATTCTGATCGAGGCTAGTGTTAGCATTGGTTGTTGTATACTTGTTAGGGTTTGTTTTGTTATTTCTCTTATTTGAGGAGGATCTTCCCCTCCCCTCTCGTTTGTGTTTGAGGGGTCTCCCCCCTCTCTGTCTTGGCTATTTCTGTCTAATATTGGAGGTGATTCTTTAGTTTGTGTAAGTTCCTTTCCTTCCTCCCCCTGATGGTTAGTGTTTCTCGGTGTGGCCCTTGATCTGAGTTGGTCTATGTGTCTTCTCCAGCTCTTTCCATCTTCTGTCTCTACTCTGTATGACCTGGGCCTTGTTATTTGAGTTATTGTTGCTGGTATCCACAATGGTTCCCCCATGAGGTTTTTTGCATAGACTATCCCCTATGTCGAATGTGCGGCACTTACTGGATGAGTCTGTTAGTTTTTCAGGGCTATATGTGGGATGAAGTCTGTCTAGGTTTGATCTAAGTTTTCTGCCCATTAATAGTTCTGCTGGGCTTTTATTTATTGTGGTGTTTGGTGTAATGTGTTGTATACTTAATAGTTTATATTTCTTTTCTTGTATATCTCCTGTTCCTAATTTGTGTAGTGTTTTTTTATTAAAATGGACCATGTTTTCCACCCGTCCGTTCGTAGCTGGCCAGCCTGGCGCTGTTAGTGCGTGCCTTATTCCTTGTTTGTCTAGGAACTTCTCAAATGTAATTGCCGTGAATTGTGATCCGTTGTCAGATACAACTAAATCTGGCAAACCATGTGTTGCAAAAAGCTTCCTTAGTTGTCTGATAACAGCTTCTGTTGTAGTTGAGTGCATAATGTTTACCTCTAGCCAATTTGAGTAAGTGTCTACCACTATTAAGAATGTGTGCCCTTTAGTTGGTCCTGCAAAATCAATGTGTATGCTAGACCATGGACCCCTAGGTGTTTCCCACTCGAGTGTTGGTGCAGAAGGGGGTGCAAGTCTAGATTCTTGGCAACGTTTGCATGTTGCTACCCATTCACCAATATCCTTATCTATCCCTGGCCACCATACATTACTCCTAGCCAGGGACTTCATTCTGACAATTCCTGGGTGACCCTCATGTAATAACTGAAGTATTCATTCTTTCATTATGTCTGGTATGATCACCCTATCCCTCCATAGTATACATCCTTTTAAAATCGAGAGTTTGGTTTGTCTATTTCAAAACGGTTGGAAAGTCTCCTCATGAGCAGCTTCTGGCCACCCTTTACCTTCCCAATATAAAATCCGTGCCAGGTTTCTGTCTCTTGCGGTTTCCCAAGCAATGTCTGTCGCTGCTATGGGTAGGTTTTCCCATGTCTCGACCTGCAGTGTTGATGTGGTTGGTGCAAGATCATCTTCTAAATCAGGTAGGGGGGAACAGCTCAGGGTATCAGCATGTGTTATGTTCTTCCCTGGTCTGTAAATCAAGTTGTAGTTATAGGCAGCGAGGAATTCGGACCACCTTGTCATCCGTGGTGACAGTATGTTGGGTGTAGCTTTGTTTCCTGTGAGAATTCCTAGAAGAGGTTTATGATCTGTGACAAGTGAGAAATTTCTGCCATAAATATACTCATGGAACTGTTATTGCGGCCAATGCCTCTCTATCCAGTTGGCTGTAATTTCGCTCCGTTTTTGATAGGGTTTTTGAGTAGAATGTGATGGGTGATTCTTTTCCATCTGGTAGTACGTGGCTGAGTATGGCACTGATGCCAAATGGTGATGCATCGCATATTAATGTTAGTGGAAAGGTTTCACTGTATTGTATTAGCACACCGTCTGATGTAAGTAAGTCTTTAATTCCCTGGAATGCTGTTTTTTCTCATCGTCCCCAGGTCCAGCAGCTTTCTTATCAAACAACCTGTGCAGTGGTTCCTTTATTGTTGCTTTTTGTGGCAAAAATACATTGTAAAAATTAATAAGACCCCAAAAGGCTTGTAGTTCTGTTTTATTTTCGGGTCTGGGAGCTTCCTTAATTGCTCTGATTTTGTTTTCAGTGGGGTGGATCCCTTCTTTGTCTATGAGGTATTCCAGGAATTCAACTTTGTCAGTGGCTAATCTGCACTTCTCTTTTTTAACTTTAAGTCCCGCCTCCTGAATTTTAAAAAAAACTTCCTTAGGTGGTCTTCCAATTGTTCTTTGTCCTTAGCTGATACTAATACGTCATCAAAGTATGGTACCACCCCCTTTATTCCTTGTAATAGGCGTTCCATTAAGCTCTGGAAAACCCCTGGGGCCACGCTAACTCCAAATTGTAGTTTGTTGCATTTGAATGCCCCCCTGTGGGTCACAATTGTTTGTGCTTCTGCTGTTTTTGGGTCTATCTGTAATTGTTGGTAGGCTTGCGCAAGGTCCAATTTCGCAAAGATTCTACCTCCCCCCCGAGAATGTAATAGGTGTTGTACCACCGGAACTGGGCATGCACTTTGTTGTAACACATGGTTAAGGGTTGCCTTGTAGTCTCCACAGATGCGCATGGACCTATCTGGTTTAATAGGAGTCACAATTGGGATTTCCCACCTTGCGTGGTCTATTGGTTCTAATACCCCCTGTTTGATAAGTTTATCTAATTGTTTATCAATTTTTGGTTTTAACACGAAAGGAACTTGCCTTGCCTTTAGCCTTATTGGGGCTATATTTGGATTCAAATTAAATGAAATAGGGGGCCCTTGGTACTTGCCCAGTTCTCCATTGAAGAAGTCCTGGAATTCCTTCATCAGGTTCTCTTCCCAGTCTGTCTCAGCGATGTTATTTATTCTGGTTACCCCGATTCCTAATGGTGCAAGCCATTTGAGTCCCAGTAGGCTGGGGCGATCCCAGTCAACTATGGTTTACGGAAGGACTTTAATGTGCTTTTTGAAACCAACTTTGAAATGTCCTGTTCCTACTATCAGAATTCTGTTTCCCTGGTCATCTTTTAGTGTGAGTTTTTATATTTCTATCTCTCTCTTTCTTATATCAGGTATTAGTCTTTTTATGGTATTCCAAAGACACCATTGATAAGTACGAGCCTGAGTCCACCTCCATCTCACATGATTTACCTTCTATGGTGACTTGCACATGTACCTTTTTTGCATTGATTGAGTTCAAGTGCCCAATAGTTATTGTTTGATGTTTTTCCTCTTTTCTCTTGGTTTCTCTCCACTGCTTGTTTCTGTTTTCTTGATTCCAATGGCTCTCTGTTTGCTTTTCCCTCTCTCTGGGAGGAGTATTGCATCTTTGTCTAGGGCTATAGTTATTTCCATTCCGGCATGCCCTAGCTATGTGTCCCCACTGTTCACAGTACCAGCAAATAGCATCGAAAAAACGGCATTTGGAACATGGATGATCTCCTTCACACCTGGCACAATGGAATTCTGACTTTCTTCCTTTCCGTTCCCATCTACTTTTTTCTGACCGGAGTTGATTTACCTCTTCTTCTTCCTCTTCTTCTTCTGAGAGGGGTTCGATGTCCTCGTGGTGTGTTGTGGTGGTGAGTTTTTCAGTTTCCTCTGATGTCTTATTGTGTGTTTGATTTGTGTCTTTTGGAGTTTCCTTTATTGCTTTATTCATTTGTTGCATGGTGTCTGCCGATTTCTTTGTTGCTTCCGCTGCAGCGACTTCTTCGATTGCCTCTGCTAATGTTATTTTAGGTTTTTTAGCAGTCGACCCTGTCATGTAAGGTCCTTTAGTCCGAGGACCATGCAGTCCCTCATGGCCTCATCCAGGTTTAGGAATTCGCATGCTCTGCCAATGTCTCTTAGTGCTGCGACAAAATCTCCAATGCTCTTGTCTTCCTTCTGGTTGCGCTTATAAAATTCATGTCTTTTGATGAGGCATGAAACAGTCGGTGCATAATGGGCTCACAGTAATTTATCTAAGTCCGTCCATGTCATTTTCTTCACATTATGGAGTGATGCTAATGCCTTTGCCATTCTGAATACTGCGAGACCACAGTGGGTGAGGAAGACAGCTCTTTACTTATTTTTGGATATTCCCTGGAGATCGCTCCCTTCTAGAAACATGAGGAATCGGTCAATGTAGGATTCCCAGTCTTCAGTTGCTGGGTTGAATGGTGTGGGTGGCGAGTTGTTCCCGAGTTGTTCTCGTTCGGTCCTCGTTGCCACATGCACAACTGGAATCCTTTGCCTCAGTATTCCATCCTCATCATCAGTGTTGTGTTGTGGGAAAAGGAGACGCAAGACTCAGTTGATTTTTCTCTTTTTATTTTCTCTACAGGAACTGAACTTGCGGAGCCATGGCAGCCTTTATATAGCTGGCTGCTCACGCCCAATGACGGCTCGTTAAAATTCCTGCCATCCAGACCAGCCTATCTGAGGTGAGTATGCAGATATCTAACATGGATCTTTAAAGAACATATGAAGATAGACAAAGTGCCAGTGACTAGATTCTCCAAGGGGATGCTATTTGAAAAATCAGAGAAGTGACAGAGAAGTTCAGCTGGAAAAGAGTCCAGTCCAATAATCTGGAAAGTTGATGAGAGGAATGAAAAGCAAAATGAGCTAATGATCTGACTCTACAAGGTATTTTCTTGTGTTCAGGTCTGTCATCCAGGAATTCCTTATTCCTTCAGAGGAGTATATTTCAATTATTACTCAAAATACTTAATACTGAGATTTGTATAGGGTCTTCTACCTGAGGAGGGAGTAGGACTAGAACTCCTCTAAGGTCCTTTCCAACCTATTATTCTATGTTCTAAAACAGTTTTCAATAAATGTACTTTCTTTTCCAAAAATTAATTTATTCTGACTAATTTTATATTATTTTCTTGCATTTATAGATTCTTGCCTTTATAACTCCATCACATAATTCATTATCCCATTCAGCCATCAACTGTGCTTTGACATTTTCCATTGTTTAGCATAACAAAAGCAGGCAGCTAGTGTCATATGCAATATTAATTTTCAGCAATTAGATTAGATTTTAGGATTAGATTCAAAGATAGATTGTTGGGTTACAGAAAAATCACTCTGTGAGAGATATTTTATTTTAAAATGTTTTAATGAATTATTTGTATCTTTCATTTTTCTAACAATTCCCAAATGAGAAAATTTTTGTCAGGTTACATGCTTAACGCACACACATATTTGCACACACATGCACACAGAAATACACACATTGATGATATCAAGAACATCTATCATTATACAGGTTCTAATAAGGAAGGTAAAGAATTTAAGAGCTCTAGTGATATTCTCACCTACTGTTTCAGTCCATGAAAGAGAAATGGGGAAAGCAAACTGCAAAGAAATAACCAGGGGTGGGATTCTATTTCACACCTATTTGCTAGAACTGATTGTTAACATTCTAAGCAGTTCAGAGAACCATTTGTAAGAAGAAATTACTGGCCTAATCCTGTAAGGAAGGCAGGAAGGAAACATTCTGGTGTTGCTTACAGAAACTGCCTCTCTGTTAACCCTTATTACATTCATGGCAGGACGAGACTTCCTGTCTCAGGAATGTCTCTGGAGGTTTTTTTTTTCCTCCTTTGCTGGTACTTTGCTTGTGTGGAGTGACCATTCAAAGTTACAATGGCACTGAAAAAAGTAACTTATAACCTTTTTTCACACTTATGACTGCTGTAGCATCTCCACAGTCGTGAGAGGCCAGGCGAGATGTATGCCTCGATGTGAGTGATGTTGAGTTGGCCACGCCCAGCCAATAACATGACCACCAAGCCATGTCTACCCAGTCACATGATCACCAAGCCATGCCCACCACCTAAGCCATGCCCACATAACTGGTTGTTAAAAATTTTGAATCCCACCCCTGGAAATAACCAATTACACATAGTACAAATTATTGGGGGGAAGAGGAGGCAGCAGTGTGCTACTAAATGTATAACAACTAGCTCCCCTGGCTTCATTGCCAAGGCTGAGCCACATGCTGCCAAATAACTGATTGTCGTGCTAGGAATCATGGCTTAGCTCTATTCTCCTGAAAATTTAATCATTGGTTCTTATATTATTAGAAGCCAAATAATCCATACTTCTAGAAATAAGGGTGATGAGCCTGTACTTTTAATTCAGAAAAGCAAATCTGATTGATCACAAAGAAGGAAAGGCTGAAAGGATGATTCCCATCATAATAATAGATTGATTCAAGCATACAGCTTTGTTCAAAAGGAATGGAAGCAATGAAAGAACAGGAGAGGCTTCATTTCACATAAAACTATCTACCTCTGTCCTGAAATCCAAATGAATGAACCTGGTAACACTATACAGAGTGTTGGAATTAAAATTAGTGGAATTAGGGGATTAGGAATATGAGGGGAATTAGTGAAAATAATACTGTAGCAACATCCAACTTCCAAGGAAGCAGAAGATTAATTTTCCAAAAGTAAACTGCAATTTAATGATACCTGAGTTGTGAATTAAACTAACATCTTTTCAGAGGTAACACAGGCAAACATAGTCCATCCAGAATAGTCTTATTTTATTATGAAGTCAACATTTTCATTCAGAAGTGGAGGAAGTCACAGGGACATCTTAACCAAAGGAAGTCTTAGCTGAGGAAGTTAAATAGCAGCATTGATGATATTAAATTATCATATAATGCTGGAATTTTATTTTTATTTTATGGGAAATTAAAGTCAAAGATTTATCTGGGCCTTCCAAAAAATCACATTTTAATATGATCATAGGACTACTAGGTATTATTGTTGATTTTAATGTAAGAGGTTAATATATTTTATATCTATATCTATACCAAAGAAAGTGGGAAATTATTCTTTTTTTTAACCTTTCCCCCTTTTTTTTCTTTTTCTTTCCCTTTCCATTCTTGACTATGCTTTTTTTTCACCCTCTCCATTCCCTAGCCCTTCTGTTCTTTTTTTTTTTTTATCCTTTGCTAAAGCTTTATAAAAACAAAAAGCATTTTAATAAATCAAGCACAGTGGTAATTACTTTCATGATCAGAAAAGTTAATGGGAATTCAAGTTGATGGTATTTTTGTTTAAAAGGGAGATGCTAAGAGTTGCAAAATATTGACTAAACTATAACCCTCTGCACAGAAATATTCTTGTCTCTGTTGATCTGAATACTCACAATAGATATGTAAATTTGATATAAATAAATGCCCCCTGTTTTCTTCTATGTCTGTCATGGAAATAAGCTATAGTATTTGACTTATAAATGACTTAGACAAGGGAATAGAAGGGGAACTCATCAAATTTGCAGATGACACCAGGCTGGTAGGAATAGTCAATGCTTCAGAAGGTAGGATCAAAATACAGAAAGATCTTGTCAGACTTGAACACTGGGTCCTATTTAACAACATGAAATTCAGTGTAAAGTAAGCTTTTACATTTAGGCTAGAAAAACTAAATGCATAAGTATAGAATAGGACAAAGGTGGTACGTCAGCAGTAGTATCTGCAAGAGGGATCTTGGAATCCTAGTGGACAATCACTTAAATATGAGCTAGCAGGGGGCTACAGCTGCCCAAAAAAGCCAATGCAATCCTAGGCAGCATTAATAGATGGATAGAATCAAGATCACATGAAGTGTTAATATCATTTTATAATGCCTTGGTAAGATCACACTTGGAATATTGCATCCAGTTTTGGTTATCGTGATATTTTAAAAAAAATGTTGAGACTCTAGAAAGAATACAGAAAAGAGCAACAAAGATGATTGGGAACTGGAAGCTAAAACATATGAAGAATGGTTGCAGGAATTGGGTATGTCTAGTTTAATGAAAAGAAGACTAGAAGTGATATGACAGCAGTGTTCCAATATCTGAAGGTTGCCACAAAGAAGAGGGAGTCAAGCTATTTTCCAAAGTACCTGAAGGCAGGACAAGAAGCAATGGGGAGAAGCAAATCAATGAGAGAAGCCACTTAGAACTAAGGAGAAATTTCCTGACAGTTAGAACAATTAATCAGTGGAACAACTTGCCTCCAGAAGCTGAGGGTGCTCTAACAGAGGAGATTTTGGGCAAGAGAAGATTGGGCAATCATTTGTCTGGAATGTTTATAAGGTTTTTTGCTTGGTCAGCGGGTTGCATTAGAAGCCTTCGAAGGTCTTTTCCAATTCTGTTATTTAAGACACATGCTATATTTACACATAACATTAAACCATAATATTTTATAAATCAAGTTCATTAAACAAATCCTGATTTTAAAGAATCTGGATGACTATTTTTTCACATTTTAAAACCCTAATGAGCCTTAAATCATCCTCCCAATTCTCTTTTTCTCTTGTTTTCTGGGTAAGTTTATAGCAACGAATCATCCTTAGCAAATGGAGAACTAAATGACCAAAAAAAGAAGAAGCTTGTTCCTGCAGAAGAGGGAAATGATCTACCTGGATATGTGCTAAACTATTTTAAGAGACTAGACAGTTATAATTAATTGTGCTTTTTTTTATGTCCTCGCCTCTTTCTTTCTTTTTTGTTTTGTTTTAGTAATAGCCTGTAATCAAGGCATTGATGCATTTAGTATGTTGCTTGTTATTTTCCTGCTTGACATTCTTCTCTGAAATAGAATTATTGTTTACTGAGGCAGGTGGCAACTGTATCTTATTGATAGCCTTTTGGGGTGACTGGTAATGCTTTGGGGTGGCCTTTCCATATCCAAAGAGAAGTATGCATTATGTAGCATTAACTCGTATGTGAGGGAGCAATTGATTATCATAACATGATGCATCTTCTCTGACCTAGCAAGAAATGGTCAGTCACTTGAATGGTGGGATTTATTATAGACAAAAAGAAACCTTTTGTGGTTCTTCAGTCTAGAGCCCAAGGAGTGATATGTACTTTCAAAGTGAACTGCGAATTAAAAGTTAGAGAGGGAAAATAATGCTGGCCTATCATATGTTGTGCTCCAGATCTGCTCTTTGGGTAGCAAAAGTACAAGCCAATTGAACTTGTATAATAGCTGGGGCAAACCAAATGTGTCTCTGTTTGCCATGGAAACATTGCAGTGAGTTTGTATGGTGACAGGAGGTGGTGGTTTTAAAAAAATTACTCTAATATATATTTTCCCAGAGTTGTTGCAGAGTTTTATGCCTCCTTTAAATATGCTTTAAAATATGAAAATGACTGTAATGCCTGAGGGAAACAACATAGATTTAAGGAACAAGATAATTCAGGTTTTGTTCCAATTTCTTTTTCTGCACCTTAGGTGGGTGGCATCATAAGAACCACAACTAAGAAAATCATCAGGGAAGAAGAGGTCCACACTGATCATGGAGATTAGACCTTGGCCAAAATGCTTTATCTGGCTTCTGCAACAATATTCATATGAGGACATTTAAAATCTGTACCTGTGAGAAGGATGTGAATCTACAGACTAATATGTACAGCTGGAAATCTCGCAAATACATTCTTTAAAATTTGGGCAGCCTTTCCCAGTTGTCTACAACACCCATTGGTATGCTGGCTGAAAAAGTTACAGGCTGTAAATCTTTGTCTATTCAGTATCTATATAAAGACGCTGTGTCTTTATAAAAAATCTGAATAAATTTGTATATTTTATATATTCAGTGTCTATATAAAGTCTATATGTCTTAGGGGGGTGGGCATCCCTACAACAGCTGGAATAAGTGGTTAAGGGGGTAGCAAACAAGAATCAGTTGCTCCTTCCAACAGTTTTATGAGAATGATTGATAGAATGGATTTATAAGCTGTCAAACTCCACTGTAATTCTGGGCAATGCAAAATGTAACTTCATTATTTTTCATCTCAATCTACCCCATAGGGTTGTTGTGGTGGGAAGAAACAAGAGGAGAGAGTAAAATATATGCTGCTTTCCATTTCTTAAAGAAAGAGCAGGTACATATCTAAACATTAATTATTTTTGAAATTGTTATTTTACTATAAGAATTTTCAGCAGATATAAGGCATTCAAGGGCAGCATTATAGTAAGATATCCAATTAAATATCTAATTAGCAAAGAAGTAGACAAGGTTATGAAAGAAAAAGGAATAGACATTCATTACTACAAGATTGATGAACTAATTTATGTAGTGTTTTGAACCAGAGGGATTAGAAGATTTCCAAACTTTTGCACAAGCTTTAGGTATCAATGCTTGTTTGTTTTTTGACAGTCAACCCTAACCACAGAACTCTTTAAATTGGTCTTGGTCTTTTCTGCTTTAAAATGAGTTTTAAATTCCTTCCCATTCTTCCCCCAAAAACAGTTTCTTCCTTCAACACACCATTGGATATCAACCTTCTGATGTAATAAGGAAGAGAAGCATGAGACCAGGGGTGTCAAACTCGAGACGACACATCATCATGTGACATATCACA
>BLBF01011566.1:0-15015 GCA_015471245.1 Laticauda colubrina | reverse complement strand
TTTTTTTTCTTCCATGATTATGCTTTATATTTAGGTCTAACAGCTCTCGTAGCTCTCACTTCACGTTGTTCTTTACTGTCTACCTGTCCACCTACAACTCCTTTCTCTTTTTCAATCTCCAGTTGTTCCTCCAGAAGCTCAATTAATGAGATCTCTTTCTCTGCCACCTCTTTTTTTCTTCCAAAAAATTCTGCATAAAAAAGTTCTGCTTTTTCAATCGAGTCAATTCTATGTCTCTGCTCTTGCCACGTAAAAATTAGTCCTTCTGGTATCAGCCATCTGTAGTTCACTTCATTTTCCAGTAGCATTTTGGTCAAAAATCGATATTCTCTTCTCATCTCTCTCACTCTTCTAGGTATTTGTTTTAAAACTACAATCTCTTTGTTTTTATATTTCAATGCTTTTTCTCTTGCCACTTGTAATATTTGTGTTCTGATGGATTTTTTAGTAAATCTAATATGTACTTCCTTTGGCAGTTTATTTCTCATCGCATATCTTGTATAAACTCGGTATATCTCATCTACTCCGTCCATCATTTTTTCCTCAGTAATTTCCAGAAGATCTGCCAATATTTCTAGCATTATCACAGCCAAGTTTTCTCCTTTTTCCTCTTCTATATTTTGAAATCTAAGATAAAATTCTGATCTTTCCATCTCCCACCTCAACATCCCATTTTTTTCTTGTTCTATCACTGTTAATCTAGTGTCAATATTTCCAATCTTCTCATCTCTTTGTTTTCCTTCTTCCTCAATTTTTTGGAATCTCTCCTCATACTTTCCCATCATTTGTTTAAAATTTTCATCAGATTTCTCTATTTTTTTGTCCATGGTATCTATTTTTATCTTAATATCTTGAATTCCTTGCATAATCATCTGTAAATTTACTTTTTCTTGTTCCTTATCTTGCTTCAACATTGTCTGAATTGAAAGTTGTCCTTCAAGTGGTGGGGAAGCAGAGGTAGAAGCAAAGACGCCGAATGGTTTTGGCTTCCTGCTCATTTTAATATTTCCAAGTCTTCAAGCTCTCTTTGACTTTAAATCCAACTGGTATAGTAACCAAATATAGTCCAAAAAATCAAAAAGAAAAAGAAAAAAAAACCAATAGTAAAAAGCCCAAAACCAAAAAAGAAAAAAGGAAAAAGGAAAAAGAAAGGTCTTCAGGTTCTTCTAGACCCTAATCCAAATTAAAATAGATGGAAGAAGCAAAGAAAGAGAAGAAAAAAGAAAAAACTTTGAGGCTTTCCCTTTAAAATAAAAAGCAAGGATGCTAGAGTTAAAATTAACCAAAAAGGCTGGCGAGTAGGAGTTTCAAAAGTATATATATATATATATATATATACACTGTACACTGCACTTTATTTCTTTATCCAAGGCTCTTATTATGACTGTCTTCTCCAGCAGCTTCAAAGCCAAACCTCAAATGTTGAAATATTGATAAGAGTCCAAGAGAGCACCTGTAATAATATTTTACTGTATTCTCCCTCTATCTTATCACATTAAAATGTCCTTGAAAAGAAGTGCTTTTCTCCCCAATTCAAATAAAATATTTTCAAGCCTCTAGTTGGCAGTGTTACAGCATCTCTAAATACTCTTTCCCCCCCCAGCCAAAAGAAAAAATGTTTATAAAGAACTCAAACAAAAAAAAAAGATAGTCAAAGGGAGCCTCTATCCTAAAAAGAAAGTTAAAAAGATAAAAAATAAAAATCAAGTGAAAAATAAAAATATATATAAGAGAAAATTCAATCCGGTTACCTACAAAGTCACCTTAAAGTCCTCAAAGAAAATAAGAAAAAAAAAAAAAATCCAAGTCTCAATTTGACATCACTTAAACGCCGCTCAACCCAGGTTCAGTCAAAAGAAAAATAAAGTCACAGATTTCTTCTTTGTTCAGGATGTCCTTTCAAGTCTTAATCAATTTATAATGCAAAAGAATTTCTCACCCAACCGATACACGCTCATTTAAATCCCTTTCTTTCTGGAGTTGTCCCGACTTCAGCAGCTTTAGAGGCTGCCTTTCTGCTTCCAGCAAAAGGGCTTCTCCCGGATCAAACCAGAGATTTTGCGATGTCTCTGGGATCCTGGGACTGTGCCCTTCACAATCCCCGTCTCTACGGGACGGTTTAGGTCCGTTAGAACCGACCAGAGGCAAAAATATCAGCTGAGATCTCAGAGCCCCGAGATCGCAGCTGTAACACCGAGACGTAGCTCCGCCTTTCCCTCCAGCCATGTTTGACGAAGTTGTGCAGCGCCTGGCACTCAGGTTGACCAAGCAGAGCACCAGCTTCCGCCCCAGCCTGGAACCTGGGCTCAAAGTGGTATTCACTCTGCGCCACCTGGCCTCAGGGACCTCCTACAGGAGCATGCAGAACGGCTGGAGGGTGCCATCCAACACCATCAGCATTGTGGTCAGAGAAGTGGTGCAGGCCATCATCGAAGAATACAAGGAGGAGCTTCTCCAGTACCCCTCCACTGAAGGAGGATAGAAGAAAGTTGCAGAGCAGTGGTATCAGAAGTGGAACTTCCCACACACCTTTGGAGCCATAGATGGCAAGCACATGGCCTGCAAAGCTCCAGCCAACTCGGGGTCCACTTATTTCAACTCCAAGGGCTTCTTCAGCATCATTCTCTTCGCCATGGTCGATGCTGACTACAAGTTCATGTACATCGATGCTTCAGGCAACGGCTCATCTTCAGATGCCCAGGTATACAACGCCAGTCACCTCAAGGAGGAGCTGGAACGCAACCTCATCCTGGGCTTCCCAGATCCAGACCCCCTCCCCAACGACACACAACATGTGCCCTACTTCATCGTGGGGGATGACGCCTTCTCCCTCACAACCTACCTCATGAAGCCCTACACTTCCAGACTCCTCACCCGTGAAGAGAGGATCTTCAACTACGGGCTGTCCAGGGCAAGGCAGGTGGTGGAGAACGCCTTTGGCATCCTGGCCAACAGGTTCCAGGTACTTCTCACCAACATGCAGCATTGCCCAGAAACTGTGAGGAGGATCATGAAAGCTTGCTGCATCCTGCACAATCTCATGCGCACCTGCTACCCAGTCTTGCAGAACAGGCTCGTGGACCTCCAACAAGGCAATGGGGACATGGACCCTGGGGAATGGAGGCAAGGGCAAAACCTGATCGACACTGAGGATGTGCAAGGCCCCAACAGAGCCTCACATGAAGCGAAGAAGCAGCACAACCTCCTGAGACACTGGTGGAACTCCCCAGCTGGAGCAGTGGAGTGGCAAGACAGGATGGTAGATGCTTAATGGATGCTTCCTTCAGCCTGTCTCATCACACGGATGAGATTGGGCCATGTATGTTTGGTTGGCCTACAATGAACAGGGCGTTCAATAAAGAGTTGTGTTTATGTTGACATGTGTGGATAATTATTACATTATTATTGATAATAAAGGGCCATAGGTGTGGCACCTGGGAGGGTGGACCATACAGTCTCACTATGCTTGCACTGGAAGTTTATCTATCCCACTGCTATCCTAACCCATCCCACTGCTATCCTTACCCATCCCACAAGCATGCAAAGGCTTAAACCATTTCTAAAAGTTTCCACCAAGAGTTTATTAAAAAAAACAAATGAAGCAAATGTGTGAATCATAAATAGACTTTATTAACAAGCTATAAAACAAAAATGAGTCTCTGGAACTCCTCTTGGTCGCTCAGTCTCAGGGTGAAGGGTCCAGGTGCTGTGGAGGTGGCTGGTGCTGGAATGCTTTTCATCAGCTCCTCCAGAAGCAGAAGCAGAAGCAGCAGAAGCCCCAGCCCCAGAAGAGCAAGCCCGTGCTGCAGAAGCCCCAGCAGAACCAGAATGAGGGCCAGGGGGTGGGATGGTAGCCCTGTCTCTCTTGCAAGGGCTGGCAGCAGATGGCTGAGGTTTGCTGTGCTTCCGCATGGTTGTGGGGTTGCTGGCTGGCAGGGAGGCTGGCAGGAACCAAGGCTGGCAGGGAGGCTGGCACCAAGGCTGGCAGGAAGGCTGGCAGGCAGGCAGGCACCAAGGTTGCAGGAAGGCTGGCACCAAGGCAGGCACCAAGGCTGGCAGGGAGGCAGGCATCAAGGCTGGCAGGAAGGCTGGCAGGAAGGCTGGCATGCAGGCAGGCACCAAGGCTGGCAGGCAGACATGAACCAAGGCTGGCAGGAAGGCAGGCAGCAAGGCTGGCAGGCAGACCGGCTGGCAGCAAGGCTGGCAGCAAGGCTGGCAGCAAGGCTTGCAGGCAGACATGCTGGCAGGGCAGGCAAGGCAGCCAATCCGTCCGGCAGCAGGTCTTTCCTCTGAATGGCGACCTGCTTCCGAGCTGCTTCTGTTATATCCGTGGGGCTGACGCAATGCATCCTCCCCGCATGCGCAATTAACACCAGGCATCCATTAGGCTTCCACTGTGCATCCGCTGTGAATCCGCTTCATCCGTTCCGTGTCCGCTCTGCATCCGCTCTTTCCGTTCCGCATTCGCTTTGCTGAAGTCCCCCGGAAGCCTAGCGGATGTGCCATCTGCTCCTATCCGCTTCCATTTGCTAGGCTTCCGTTCCGCATCCGCTTTCCATCCGCCCTGCATCCTCCCCGCGTCCGTGTTATCCGCTCCGGTTATGCAAATTTTTGCCCCTTTTGAGAGCGGAAAACAGCGGATGGAACATTTTGCTCGTCCGTTGTGTCCTTTTTGCATCCGTTGGGCAGTGTGACATGGGCTTAAGTTCTCTTTAATTATGTGTTTTATCATGATTTAGATTAGAAGACTACAAATATGTCAGAACATGCACATACATGCCAGAGTGATTAAAATAAACTCAAATGAAATGGAAAATAAAGAAAAGAGAGAGAAAATAAGATCCATTGCATAATATAAAACTAACTACTAAAAAGTTACTTTTGGTTGTAATATATATTTTAATAAATAATGATAAGGAAGAATTTTGAATGGTACTAATGCATCTGCACCAAATCATAAAATCAAAAGACTAGTGTTTCTCACTTTTAGAAAATCCAAAATCCATTTGCAATAATTCACACAGTTAAAAAAAACTTCATAACTCCTCCTAAATATACCTTGCAGCATTTAATGCTGGACAATCTGTAGAATTATGACTAAAAGAGACAGCAAGCTCTTGGAGAGATATCAAAGGACTCGCATAAACACTTTCTTAAAAACTTCATACATAAATTTCTCTCACTTTATTAATATCCAAGATTTATAATCTGGACATTCTGTTCTATAAATAAACAAGAGGACATTATTGTAAGAATTCATTTTAAATAACTCCTATTTTCTTTTCTTAGAGGCTTTGGTTTTTGTCAGCATTAGTGTCTACTGTAAGCCACCTGTCACTCCCAGCTTGAGTATGTTTCATAAGGATAGGAATGAGAAAAAAGATTTCCAACAATTTACCGATATTTAGAAATATTTTTTCAACTTCTATTGAATTCTATTACTCACTATCCATACAATATTTACCGTGTTTCTTCTTCCTGTTATTGATTTTTATTGTGTTGCTGAACTCATGCCACAAACTCTGCAATATTAATTGTCAATACACATGGTACTTTTATTCCATCATATGATCACTGTAGGGCAGATCATGACCCAATGCCAATCAGTCTTAGCTATATACCTTGTATTCAGTGGTGGGATTCAAATTTTTTTACTAGCGGTTCTTTGGGCGTGGCTTGGTGGGTGTGACAGGGGAAAGATACTGTAAAATCTCCAGCCAGAGGTGGTATTTGCTGGTTCTCCGAACTACACAAAATTTCTGCTACCGGTTCTCCAGAACTGGTCAGAATCTGATGAATACCACCTCTGCTTGTATTCCTCTAAATTTTAATTTGTCAGCTTGTAATCCAAATAATGTTTTGGAAGCATCAAACTACCAGCAACTATGGCACTCATTAAAAATGTTTTTATTACCTGCACAAGAAATGACTAAATGTTGGAAATTAATTTAAGCAGTTTTTGTTATAAATAGTCCAGTCTCGACAAGCCACAATCTTCAGGCAGAGTCCCCAATTTTTGGATGTAGATTTGATCCATGTATTATAAAAATCTGAGATGGTGTCAAAATGGCAGTTTGTATATCTCGATGTCATTGGGTAAAAGATACAATTTAGTATTGGTGTGATACTTGACTAAACACATAAATCATGACAGCACATTGCACATTGCCTACCCCTACAGATATTTTAAGAAGCCCTTCTTTCTTGTCCCTCCAGACCAGAGGTGATATTCAGCAGGTTCTGACCAGTTCTGGAGAACCAGTAACAGAAATGTTGAGTTGTTTGAAGAACCAGCAAATACCACCTCTGACTGGAGATTTTATAGTATCATTTCCCTGCCACATCCACCAAGCCGAGCCCACAGAACTGGTAGTAAAAATATTTGAATCACATCACTGTTTGGAACCTTCCATTGGGTGAAATGGTGCATCATAGACCAACAATGACTGAACCAAGATACTTCAAATGAGCTGTCTTAGAGAATGCTGGGACCTATTATTTTTGAGTGAATGATATTTGGAAAACGAATGGCTGAGGAATAATCAGGACCTTAACTTATACTTGAAATATATTCATAGTCAACACAGAGTCACATGGCTATGATGGCTCTCACCTACTAATTTGTGGACACACATTTTCTGTTTATTGTCCTTGCTGGATAATTTTCAAAAGAGGCTCCATGTATATGGCAGTAGTCCAATTCCAATAATTGCTAATCCTACCCATTCCATATTGGGCTTCAACTGATGCACTAGCCAAAGGCTGATTAAACTAACAGTGCCATAAAAGCGCTCCATTGTGATGATGTTTAAAAATCATTAAGACAAATTAATGTGTTTAATTTATCGTTTGCATCATGAATTTCCGGGGGAGCACAGTGAAGTGGACGTGGAACGGAAAGAGCAGATGCAGAGTGGATGCCGAGCGGATGAAGCGGATGCAGAGCGGAAGCCTAGCAGATGCCTAGCGGAAGCCTAGCGGATGCCTAGAGTTCACTGCGCATGCGGGGAGGATGCATTGCGTCAGCCCCATGGATATAAAGGGAAGCAGCTCCCAAGCAGGTCACCATTCAGAGGAAAGACCTGCTTCCAGACACAGCTCTCCAGCCAGCCAGCCAGCCAGCAACCCAACAACCATGGGGAAGAAACGGAAGCCTCTGCTATCTGCTGCCAGCCCCGGCAAGAGGGACACGGCCACCCTCCCACCCCCTGGCCCTGACTCTGCTTCTGCTGAGGCTTCTGCTGCCCGGGCTCGATCTTCTGGTGCTGGGGCTTCTGCTGATGCTGCTTCTGGAGGTGGTGCTTCTGCTGATGCTGCTTCTGGAGGTGGTGCTCCTGGTCCTGCTGGTCCTGCTGGTGCTCCTGGTCCTGCTGGTGCTCCTGGTCCTGCTGGTGCTCCTGGTCCTGCTGGTCCTGCTGGTGCTCCTTGTCCTGCTCCTGGTCCTGCTGGTGCTGGTGCTGGTGCTGGTGCTGCTGCTGCTGGTCCTGCTTTTGCTGCTACTGTTGTTGCTGCTGCTGCTGTTGGTGTGGAGGAGCAGCCCCTACAACCTCGAAGCCCCTCTGATGAGGGCCCATATGGCCCTACCAAAGGGAGGAAGAGGCAGACGCATGAATGGGAGAGGAGGCAATACAACATAGAAGAGGAACATGAGGAGGAGGTGCTGGAGTGGCTGAGGAAGAATGAGTATCTATGGCGGAAGGGACACAGGCTCTATCGCGACACCAAAAGAAGCAGGCTGCTTGGAGAGAGAAGGCAGAGAGCCTGGGCTACACTTCGGAGGTGCTCCTCGGCTGGTGGAAGCACATGCACACCTGGTACGGGAAGCTGCACCTCAAGAAATCTGGCCAGGCAGCGATCAAGCTGATGGACAGAGAGACCTATGTGATGGCCAAGTGCAGCTTCTTGGAGGGTGAGATCCACCACCGAGGAGCAGCCCCTCTCACAATCCTCTGTCTCAGGCAGCCTGCTGAGAGCCAGTCCTCTTCTGGCCAAGAGTCAGCTCCTGTGTCCAGGCAGGTATCTGTGGAGTGTACCACAACGGAGACCTCCCCGACAGCTGTACTACCCGTGGTGGAGCGCGTGGAGGACCCCCTGACACAGTGGGAGAAAGGAGATGGCACTTCCACCACAGCCCAACCCGCATCCACCCCCAGCTCCACCTCCACAGAAAGGCAGAGAGGCAAACCGGAGGGGCAGAGCCACACTGTCCTGTTGGAGATAAGAGACACCAACAGGAGCAGCGTAGATCTCCTCTCTCAGCTGGTACACACCAACGCCCCATCCTCCAACCGCAAGCACTTCCTCACCTATGTCAACCAGACCCTCATGAACACGTCAGAACCCCAGTACCAGGTAGTGAAGGACAGGATCACCGATCTTCTTCACAACCCTCCAGACCAAGATAAACCTGCTCCCACCCAGTCCAGGCCTGCTTCTCCACCCCAGGTGATGTCACTGCCTTTCCAAGGCTTTCCACAGGCCCTACCCTACCAATGCTATGGCTACCAGGAGGTCCAGCAGCACAGGCAGCCCTTCCCAGTCCAGGCACAGGTACATCGTATGCCACCGGTGCCACCGATGCCACTGATGCCACCGATGCCACACATGCCACCGATCCCACCGACATCAGTCCTCAGGTGCAGATCAGACAGCCCCACTACACTGCTCCTTCCTCCACTCCACAGCCAAGCCCGGCCTCAGTACATTTGTCATCGGTATTGGGGCTGACACCCCATGTCATGGAGGAAGGGGCTCGCAACATCACGGGGCTGAGCCAGCTGTCTGAGAGCTTCCTCAACACACCATCCCCTGTTGTCCTCTCAGGGCCAGGCACCCGAGTGGTGCTTCAGACCAGTACTCCAGCAGCAGCCACCCCCACAGCACCTGGACCCTTCACCCCTGAGACTGGGCATGCCTCCGAGTGACCAAGAAGAGTGCCACAGACTGGGTGGCTACCTGTTGACTTTATTTTTGCTTTGGACACTTGACTTGGGTCATTTTTCTTTTACAGCTTGTTATTAATAAAGATTATCTTCACACACTTGCTTCATTTATTTTATGAAATAAATGGTGGAAACTTTAGAAATGGTTTAAGCCTTTGCATGCTTGTGGGATGAGTTAAGATAGCAGTGGGATGGGCAGGGATAGCTTTGGGATGAGTAATAGCTGTGGGATAGATAAACCTCCAGTGCAAGCATAGTGGGACTGTATGGTCCACCCTCCCAGGTGCCACACCTATGGCCCTTTATTATCAATAATAATGTAATCATTCATCCACACATGTCAACACAAACACAACTCTTTATTAAATGCCCTGTTCATTGTAGGCCCACCCAACATACATGGCCCAATCTCATCAGTGTGATGAGACAGGCTGAAGGAAGCATCCATTAATCATCTATCATCCTGTCTTGCCACTCCACTGCTCTGGCTGGGGAGTTGCACCAGTGTTTCAGGAGGTTGCACTGCTTCTTCCCTTCAGGTGAAGCTCTGTTGGAGCCTTGCACATCCTTAGTATCTATCAGGTTTCGCCCTTGCCTCCATTCCCCAGGCTCCATGTCCCCATTGCCTTGTTGGAGGTCCATGAGCCTGTTCTGCAAGACTGGGTAGCGGGTGCGCATGAGATTGTGCAGGATGCAGCAAGCTTCCACGATCCTCCTCATGGTATGTGGGCGATGCTGAATGGTGGTGAGAAGTACCTGGAACCTGTTGGCCAGGATGCCAAAGGCGTTCTCCACCACCCGCATTTCCCTGGACAGCCTGTAGTTGAAGATCCTCTCTTCACGGGTGAGGAGTCTGGAAGTGTAGGGCTTCATGAGGTAGGTTGTGAGGGAGAAGGCGTCATCCCCCACGATGAAGTAGGGCACATCTTGTGTGTCGTTGGGGAGGGGGTCTGGATCTGGGAAGCCCATGATGAGGTTGCGTTCCAGCCCCTCCTTGAGGTCACTGGCATTGTATACCTGGGCATCTGATGCTGACCCGTTGCCTGAAGCATTGATGTACATGAACTTGTAGTCAGCATCGACCATGGCGAAGAGGATGATGCTGAAGAAGCCCTTGTAATTGAAATAAGTGGACCCCGACTTGGCTGGAGCTTTGCAGGCCACGTGCTTCCCATCTATGGCTCCAACGGTGTGGGGGAAGTTCCACCTCTGATACCACTGCTCTGCAACTTTCTTCCAGCCTTCTTCAGTGGAGGGGCACTAGAGGAGCTCCTCCAGGTATTCTTCGATGATGGCCTGCACCACTTCTCTGACCACAATGCTGATGGTGTTGTATGGCACCCTCCACCCGTACTGCATGCTCCTGTAGGTGGTCCCTGAGGCCAGGTGGCGCAGAGTCAGTACCACCTTCAGCCCAGGGTCCAGGCTGGGCCAGAAGTTGGTGCTCTGCTTGGTCAACCTGGGTCTCAGCCGCTCCACAACTTCATCAAACATGGCTGGAGGCATCCTCATGAAGTTCTGGAATGCACGAGGGTCTTCGTTTCTCAGCTCCGCCATCAGCTTGTTGTACAGTCCATACTCTGCTCTTCTCCTGATCTATCTTCGGACCCAGACGCTTCTGGGCCGCCTCCTTTTCTTCCCATAGAACAGTTGAAAGAGCCTGTAGATGGCTTTGCACTGTTGCAGAACGATGGTGGCTACCAAAAGGAGTGTGTTACGATCCATGGTGGACATCAATGGATGCTGTGGAAGAGCAAGAGCCAGATGAAGGCTGCAGAGGTCTGCACAGCAGGGCTGCTGGACTGAAAGTGAGATCCAGGTGAGTTGCTCCCCCTTTTTATAGGAAATATAGGTTTTCCACTAGGTGTCCTTTTGCATCCTGTAGGCATTCTCTAGACATCCTTAATATCCGAGATAGGTCCCCTCTGTGAATGTTTTTTCAGTTTTAAATGCTTTCTTTGCGAGCTGCATCCTCTTTCATCCTTTCTCCGTCCATGCTACTAACGCTGCGCGTCTGTTCCGCATCCATTTCGCTTCCTCCCTATGTCCGTTTTCCAAGGCATGGAGCGGATTTGAGTTGCGTGGATGCGCAGTGGATGCCTTGCGGATATAGCAGATGCGTAACGGATGACGACGGATGTAGAACGGATGTTCCCTGTATGCGTTGTGGATGCAGAACGGACGCATTGGATACATTTTCCGCTCAAAAAGATTTGAGCAGCTCAAAACTTTTTGAGCGGATGAAATGTCAGTCGATGGATGCTGGACGGATAGAGAGAATGAAAAACGGACACAGTGAGTATAGAATGGATGAATCGCGTTAACCAACCGATGGCAAGTGTTTCTCTCCGTTTTACATCCTCTTTCCATCCGTTGGTGCAGTGTGACATGGGTTTTAATCAGCATTCTGCCCTGCACACTATGTCCCACTGTGTCTAAGATATATGCTAATCTTCATCTTTCTTCTACAAACCTTTAATTTATTTCTATGCCCTTTTGGTCTTTGCAAATGATAGTGATCTGGTTATTAGAGTATGATTTTGTCTACAGTTTGATATAGGGATTAAGGCTAGACATAAAAGAGATTATCAATTCGAGTTCCACTTTAGATACAAAGCCAATTGAGTGAAATTGGGACAACCACTATCTCTTAGCCTTGGCAATGACAAATGACTTCCAAAATTTTGTCCAGAAAATTGCCAGAACTTGTCCAGGCAGCTACCAGGAGTCAATAGTAGTTTAAAGCCACTGAACAAACCATTTCCATGTAATTTCCATGTCCTCAACCTCTTCTGAATATGCATGGAATTAAAGCCAAAAAAGATTCAATTCTGCATCCTTCATGGATTTCTCAGGTTTTTTGAACCATTGTGAGGAAATGTTGGAAATTGTGTCCAAAGGTAGATGTCGATATTACTTCCTTGATGCCTGTCGAGCTGACTGCCTAATCTTGGAAGTTAACCAGGCTTGGCTCTCATCTTGGATGTTCTGGAAATTCCAGGGTTGTTGACAGAATAAAAACATTCTTGAAGAAGATGTAAATAAATTACTTCTGTTGCTTTTCCAAGGAATTACAAAGACCACTGGATGAAGTCTCTTATTAACTCTTCATTGTAGAACTTAGCACCTACTTGTCTCTCAGTATATTGGCCATACTGATTAAAGTTGAATATTCTAATCAACATTTGGATAGTAAAACATTTGGAAAGTACTGAGCTGGTCATACTCCTTAGCATAGTGTTTCAGATCAGTTCCAGGAGTTCAATTAATGAAGAGCTACCTTTCTTCCAATAATGGGGGGAAATGTTCAGGCCTGACCTCTACTGAAATGAAATAGCCCATCTGAATGCAGAGGAATTTATGTTAAGCATACCATACCGAGGTCCTGAATTATGCACTTATTGATTACAGTACCATTTTATAGGAAGCAATTGTTATAGGAGTATCCCAGTTATACAGAAACTGCAAGAAAAGTATTTTTCTTCTTAACTGAAAGATATTTGTTTGGGTTTTTTGCTTTCTTGCTTTCTACTATTTCTAAGTTTGTTCATTGTTCATTAACTTTGTATCCTATTGCTACACTATATTGAATAACTTATAGAATTCAACCTAGACATACAATTTTAGTTACAATAATTTTTTTGATGAAAATACCAAACTGATATAAATTATTTCAGTTATCTTACTTTGCTGCATCATTAACATTTTTGGAAATGAAGATAAGGTCATGATAATTCATTATCTAAGTCAGTTGGATTACTTTAAACTGACTTCTATTTATATTAAAGTTTGATTTATGTGAGTTAAATTCCTCCACTCTAACTGGAAAAACTGTTATCATAATAGTCCAAATGCATTAGAAAAGTTGCAAGAAGAACAGATGTTTGTGACTTTCAAATGTCAGTTTGATACTTTTTTTGTAGTTTGGATGAAACATCACATGAACCTGTGTGTAGACCAGGGAAGTCTTTCCAGAAGCATGATGATTATTCTATAGCTTTTAGAGAGAAATTTAGAAGGTTTTCCATGTCTGAAAAAGAAGGCAGATAATTACAAATTGTTGTGGTTGTCATCTCCTATACAAATTCCAGAGCAGTTCTGTGGGTACATATGAAGGGATAAAGGATGAGGGAAATGTCTGAAATCTAATTTTTTTGCTTTGAAAAAAAAAATCAAAGTGATCTCCTGAACCATGAGGAGAGGAAACAACCAATGATTCCAGGACAAGGTCTAATTGTAATATGCTTATCATGCTATGGGCTGTAAAGCTGAAACCTATCTGCAAATAAAGCCTTTGCTGTGAACAATGGTTTATGCTGCGATTGAAACACATTACTTTGGTTCTCAAGAGAAGGTTTACATAGCCTTAAGTCCTTGCAGGGCATAGCAAGACATTCTCTTAATTGTCTCATCTGGAACATATGCACATATTTCTGGGATAATATTAGCAGAGATGAAATATAAACTGGACATATTGCTTGGGTACAACTTAGTAATAAAACAGTAACAGAGTTTTCTTTTTTCTTTTTTTACAAGTGATTTCCCTATTTTACACAAAATTTAAAAAATGCAAATCTATCTTCTTATGTGCATTATAGAACAGCACAAAAAGTTTTTAACAACATTTAAACCAATCCGATAAGGATACATTTTACAAAATATAAGGCAAACCATCCGACTCTCAGTTAAAACAAAACTACAATTAATGTGAAGACTATGAAGGTTATGTAAATACGGTAGCACAAAAGTAAAGTCTAAAAAGCTAGATTAACTAAAGTAATCAAAAGTATAGAATACAATAAGTACATTGGCTTGATTTCATAAAATTGGATGGAAAAAACAGCAGATAAGGAAAAATGGGGAAAGGAGATGACTCAAAATGAATGGAGCAATGGAAACTATGAAGAATCTCAGCAAATCCTCAGGACAAATATGTTGTAAAAGTAAAGTATGAATTCTGAGCAACTTACTATACTTACCAGCACTTATTCAAGATATGAGTTAGTATAAATGTTACAAAATTCTTTCTGGAATGGTTTTCAGTTCATGAGTGATTCCAGGACAAAACTGGAAATATAATTATGGAACAGACACATCACTCTTTTTCAAGAATGAAGCAGAGCAAGACTCTAATTAGATGTTCTTTCTTCTTTCTGGTAAGGATGTTCTAATGCAATGGGAGTATATCTGGGAATAAAATCTATTGAATCTACAGGACTTCCTGTATGGTAGCCATGAAGAAAAATAACACCGCACTAGTTAATTTTCCTGTACCTACAATCTCTCACCAGGCTAAGAACATTGTGTATCTGCTGATATGAAAGATCTAAAATTAGCGGTGGGAGTGAAAATATAAAAAAATAACAGGACTGAATAACTCACTCTTAAGTTAAATTTGTAAGACAAAAGTATTTAGATTTTTAAAAAAACAAATCAGTTTTAATTATCTGCTGGTAACTATCACAGAATGGAACTAAAGACCAGGTAAATATATTGTCTGCTGCTGCCCTTAGAAATTCTCAAATATATGTCTGATTTACAGTATGTCTTTATTAGAATTTATTTGCTTGAAAATTGCAAGAGAGAAAAACTAAACAAGCAATTTTCATTAATAAGCTGTGGTTGTTTAAACTGGGAAAACATTGCTATTGTTCCAGTAATGAGGATAAAAAATTAAAATGGAATAAGTATGGCATATAGCTGTCAACATTCCTCTGTGATAAAAATCAAGATTGTGCAATTGAGGGAAAGGTTGATATATTGAGAAATATCTGAAGTGGTTAGTTACTATACATATTTCTAACTGTTGGGGAACTAATCTCTATTCCTTGTAACTAACATTAGACCCAGAAAAATAAGAAACAGGAATTAAACCCTGTAGTTTAAACATATTTCTTCTTGAATGCAAGAATTAAGTATATAGTAGAATTTACTTCCAGTAAATTGTGGGGTTTTTATCAACCATAGGTTTATTTCCTATTTCATTTATTCATTTAGTCAAGCAATTATAAGATAACAGGTATAAGTATAAACATAGTTATGGATACATGAAATGGATATATATATATATATA
>BLBF01011565.1:0-10977 GCA_015471245.1 Laticauda colubrina | reverse complement strand
TGCTATATAAAAGTAAGCATGAACTTGAATTTATGTCTGTACAAAAAGATGTAACTCGGGATCAAACTGCCGTCCAAAAAGATATTTTATGTTTTCTATGTTTTGTGTTTTGTTGGTATATGTTTGTTTGTTAAAAAATTAATAAAAAAAATTTCAAAAAACAAACAAACATAAAAATATGAACTCCAAAAAAGAAAAAATAAATAATATAAAAGAAAAATAAGTAATATAAAAACAAAATAAAATGAGACAATACTATACAATACTACAAAAATGTGCATAAAAGAAAAAAAAATCAGACATATACATAAGTTATCTTCCTTAGTTGAATACTAAGTAATACTAATTACGAAGTAATACTAATACTAATACTGGTACATATATTTTAAAGAGAATAACTCCTTTTTACTTGTGAAACAGACACACAATTTATAAATTTCTGCAAGACTGTTTACCCAAGCCACTTAGCATGATATCTGTCTACTATGTGGAAACATAGTTAACATCTAAATAAAACTTCAAAACTTCAAATATCTACCTTTTGATGATAAGACTCTTCCTTAAGATGTTATTTGAGTTCTTTCCTAACAGTTGGGTTTTATTCCCCAAAGTCATAGATCTCCGTTGTGAATATCTCCACAGCATTTGTTGTTCAAAAAAAGTCTCCTGTAGATTGTAACACAACATATTAACATTTGAGTTCCAATTGGGTATGATAAATTCATTCTCTAATTTCCATCAATCTTCTTGAAAATATAATGAAAAAGTTATGAAAAGTCAAGTTCATCACTGGTCAATTCTGTCAACTTTGAAAATCCATACCTGTCGGAGTCCTCTAACTAATTTGTATTTTCCAAGACAACCTCATTTTTCAGCTCTGTGAGCAGGTTGTAAATCTGGTTATACTGTTGTTGCTTACATCTTGTTATCAACTTTGAGTTGATTTAAAACCAGTGTTATCTTATCAAGCTTTTTTACCCAACCCTCTGATCGCTAGCACTGAGAATTGCTACCTTCTAGGTCCTCTTCTCTTGTACGTCCACAATTGTCTGAGGGTCATCTTGAATCATTTCAAATAGCTCCTGTTCAAATCCAGGAAGCATGCTGCCGAAGAGCCAGCTTTGGTAGTGAAACCAGCTGTCAAGATGGGGAAATCCCTTCTGGTCAGGATGCCATCTTTCAATTCTTGTTTCCTGTTAATCTGATCCCTTAGTCCATTTAAATCTTTCCACAATCAACATTTTGCTGTTTATATCCAAAAATTAAAAAGTTTTCTCTAAGTTTTACACTTAAAGTATCTCAATATACCTTTAGGGACTTATTTGTCTGATTTGTGGACAGTATATTTTAACCCCATAATTTCTAATAAACCTCAAAATTTCTGAATTTAAAAATCTGAAAAAAGTGTTGCAGAAGATTAAGAGATTTTAAAGGGAGATGTATGTACAAGGTAAATCCCATAAATTACTTACAGGGTTTAAAAAGAATCAGTGAAAGGGCTCTTAGTATCATGATTAAACTTTTTTATAATGTTGTATCTAGCAAAGGACCTACAAGGTTTAAGATTTAAATCTTTTGAAAAAACTTAAATCAGTAATACATATGTATGTATATATGTATGTGTGTATGTATGCATGCATATGTCAGAAAAAATACATTACTTCAGTCATTAAATGTATCTCATCAAATAATAGGCATTCTCATAATCTCTTAATTTTTTTATAAAATATAGTCATTATTTACTTTGTTAATATCAGAACTTGATTGTTGGCTTTATGGAAGGAATTATATGATGATACTTTTGTTCAAAAAGGTACACTTATTTTCATTTTCTAAACATGTACATTTGTTGCCTACAACTCTGGAATAATTTTATTAGAATATATCAAGATAAATATTATTGGAGATATTCTGTTTTCTGGGAAATAATTAAATATTGTTATAACTTGTAAAGTAGCTGCATCAGGGAATTCTATCGGCTGCTTTTAGATAAACAAAATGACCACTGATGCACAGGTCAAATACAACTTGACAGGCATAGCTTGATAAATTCACATTTTTTTCTTGGAGGTATTCACTTATCTGGCTTACAAACAATGGAGGATTTTCTAGGATATGTCTAAAAGTTGGTTGCTATATTGTATTTTTTCCTTAAAATGTTGCATAATATTATTTTCCTGTAATATTATTTGATGGGAGGGATAAAGGGGCACCCGAAAAAATGCATTTTTCTGAAGAATAGCAGCAAGAAAGAATTTTGCTTTGCTCTTGCTTGGAGCAAAAGTGACATCACAGTCATGAAAAGTATGATGGAAAATATAGACTTTGATTGAACCGACAGGAACTTTTTTGCGTAAAAGCATTAGAAATTTTCACTAGTATAATCAGAAAGGCTCATATTGACCAGTTAAGATAACATGAACCTTCTTTTTGAACTTTTAAAATGGATTTTCTCACTATCAAAGCACAAATAGCTTAATCACACAGATTGTTGTGATTGTGATTCATACTGTGGACACAAAACAGCCATTCATAGCCCTAAATTTATATCTATTACCACTTTAGATTATTCATTTTAATCAAGTTTTCATAGAATCGGAGTTAAAGGAGACATTTAGGTCTTTGAGCCCAATTCCTTGCTTAGTGAAGGATTCCAAATCAAATGATAACTTTCTAATAATTGGTTTAATCAAGCCATGAAAAATCTGTCACATTGGTTCCACATTGTTGAAAGGCAAGACATTAATTCAAAATTTTGAATCACTGTAATTAGTTCTCTCAAACATGTGACTGATTATTAAAATTAGATGACACCAGAATAAGGATTTTTACTGTTTCTACTTCTGGGGAAAGTAAATTTATTGTTCTTTATTTGGTTTTGGTTTTTAATTAATTAATTAATATTATTTTTGTGTCTTCTGTGCTACAGCATTTACCCAGTGATGGAAAACAATAGTATCAAAAAATAAAGTGTATAATTATACCAAGTCTTCAAAAAACATTTGAAAATATTAAATGCTGACTAAAAATACTCCTTTGCTACTAAGTGCCTTCCAGTTATGTTGGACTATTATCATGAATTCTAATTTAGCAAGTGTCATAATTCTAACAGAGTATATCAGATTGGAAGAAATTACTCCGGTTTTCATTTAAAATCTACCATTCTTAATGTACCAGGTTTTCAGTAATACCTTCCAGTGAAAGAAAAGAGTTATTTATCTCCAGATATCAGTAAGAAATAGCCAATTAAGCCTCCATTGACAAGGAGATTTCACAGAAAGTATTCAAGCTACAGAGAAATCTGGCACCCATTGGTTATTCATCAGTTTAGATAGAAGATCCTATGCAGAATAAGATATCACTGAATAACTGGAGTAGAAGTCTGCTCGCTCCTTTATTTGAATAAAAAAGGTAGAAATCTCAACAGATGTTTTCATTCCAGCTGGCACTGAAGTGTTGCACAGAAAAAACACAGGAGTTGTAAATATCTAAATTAGATACACATATTTTTTTTTTAATGTTGAGATGTTTATATTGTTTGAACATTTTTCATACTACATAAATTTAAAGTTTTGTACTTTATTTAACCAATTGCAGCAGAATATCCATTTTCAATTTGTAATAGATCAGCAATAAAACAAAAAAACACCATTAATTAGGAAAAAGAAAAGAAAATAAATAATTCACAATTAATTAGGGGGAAAAGGAAAAAAATAATTCTTCCACAATACCTAGCAATGTTTAAAAGAAATGCTATCAGTGTACTGTACAAACTGTAGAACACTGCTTAGCTATGGTCAAAGAAGTAAAATCAGATTGATCTGAAAATTACAAGATAAAACAGGTCAGTTTAGTTTAGTGAAGAATGGAGGCAACAATTCCTGCAAGCATTTGCGTTGAGGGAACAGTACAGATCAATGTGGTCCATCGTTTCAATTATTACTCCATCCCATATAGACACAGTCTCTCTTCAAAGGCATATTTCAGTATTATCCTTCAGTAATAGCTGTTGGGAAAGTATTGAATCTAGCTAAGGACAAACCTCTTCTAAATTTCAGAACTATTCTGTAACTAAGGTATCTGGTTGGTTGTGGAGAAAGTATGCAGAGTGGCTCAAGAAGATTTTTTTTCTAAATCTGCTCGCAACTCCAACTCAATGGCCTGTTAGGTGAGATCAGCTAGTACATGATCAAAGCCCATCAGAGTGACAGCTCTCCATGAACAGCATAGAGTTGTACTTTGGCATGTAATGCCTGGCACCAGGAAAACTGAAAGCTACTGGTTATAATTAAAGGGAGAAAGCTGGCTGGAAAAAAAGGAAAACTTAAGCCAATAGAAGAAAATGGATATATAGGCAAAAGTTTCTATTTCAAGTAGGCCAGCTTCATGGCAAAGCAGTACATTCAGAATGCACTGAGGTACTTTAAAAAATAGACTTGAATCCTTTCAAGAATGAAGAATGACCAGTAGGGGCCTAACAAAATTCCAAAAACAAGCTAGACTCAGATCTTAGCCAAAACCCCTTTATTCGCTGCAGATATATGCTGAGCTCCTTTGGAAAAGTAGTAAGATTGTAAAGCATTTTGTGCATTCAGAATAACATAATTGGCGGAAGATTTACAGTTGCCTGTAGCATGGAAAACAATCTGCAGATATTTAAAGGTCTTGCTTCTCAGTGAAATGATTATTTAGCTGCCAGGCATGTGCCTTAGAGCACTGAGCAAAAACCATGACCTTGGTTTTACAGTAATTAATTTCTAGCCATTCTTCTCAGTGGTATTCAGCAAATATATATAAAGCACCCATTTCAGGCCAATCTCTGAGAAAGTAGCATGGCATCATTGCATAGTAAAGAAGAGAGTGATATGCCTCTTTCCAATTTTGACACATGAACAGATGGACTATTTCGTTTTTCTATAAGGACAATGATGATGATCATGATATCTGTTCAGTCAAATCCAACTTTTGGCAATTCTGTGGGCCAGGCCTCCTTATATCTTCCAATCTTGCACTATTTCTTTGAGTTTTTCAATGCTCTGTCTAGTGTCAGCTCTGATAGTGTCCAGCCATTGTGTTCTTTGATGGCCTGGTTTTCCTTTATCACTAATTCTTCCAAACATTGTTTTCTCCAGTGAATTCCACTCATGACATGCAAAATTAAATGAGACACTGTTTTGTGATTTTGCCTTTCGGTGTTATGTATGATGTTGTACACCCCAGTATTTGCTTATTAGTCACCTTTGCTAATAGTCACCAATAATATTAATATTAGTCACTAATAATAATATTAGTCACCAAGGAAGCACCACAGCTCAGACAAGTCAATTTTCTTCCTGTCTTTTTTTTTTTTTAAGGTGCAACTTTCACAACCATATGTCACAGTATATTCATCAACCGGAACAGAGCTTAGTAACAAGGTCAGCCAATGAGAGCCGAATTTAGGGTTGAAACTTAAAGAGAGAATCTGGGCATAGTTTACCTCTGTTCTGTGCTCAGCTCTAAAGTGAAAAAGAAACTAACTTGTTTGCTTGCCTGCTGAACTCAAATGAAACTGATGTCTGTTTCTGAGCTCCTGAGTTGCTGTTCTACTCTGAACCTGTAACATGTCTGTTTCTGTTTGAGCTTGCTCCATGTTGGAGAAATCTACAACTGGTATTGTAAAGTTTACTTCATGGGTATATAGTGAAATGAAGCATCAGTCATCAGTGTTTACTTTTGTTCTGCAATACTCTGAACACCATAAATAGTTACGGGGAACACAATAGAGTGTATTAAAGTACATTTGGTTGTGAGCCTGATCTCTTTGCTTTTCCATATTCAGCTCATGTTCATCATTGATATGCAACCTGGTGCAATCCAATATTTTATTTTTGTGCTCGGAATCCTACGAAAATGAATTTTCCCCACATTCAATTACTATTTTGATGTTTCCATTTCTTATAGTGGTCATTAGCTTGGTCTTTTTGATGTTCAGGAAGAGACCAAAATTCTTACTTTCTTCTTTGATTTTCTTGATCAGGTGTTCCAGGCCTTCTTTATTTTCTGAGAGGAGACTTATATTCTCATCATACCGAAGATTGTTGATGTTTCTTCTTCCAATATTTATTCTGATTTCTGATTCTTCAAGTCCTAGATTCCTCCTGATCATTTTGGCATACAGGTTGAATATGAAAGCGTAGAAAATGCAACCTTGTCACACTTGGTGTTTTCATATGGTATTTGAACAGGGGCTTCTTCTTCATACAGTAATTGCACCAACTTGACCAGATGTGCTTGTAGATGTGCAAAAACCAGATGTGCAGGTTTTGTAGAGCTCTCCATAGCTTCTCATGATCAACACAATCAAAGAATTTATTGTAGTCGAAGAAGCACATGTAAATGATCTTTTGATATTCAAAAGATTTTTCCATGATCCAGTGCAGATTTTCAATATTGCCATGACCCCTTCTGAAGCCAGAACATCTGGCAATTCCCTTTTGATGGTTAGTGCTAGTCATTGCATAATTTTTAGCAGAATTTTGCTGATGTGAGCAATTGTGAAATAAATTGGAACAATTTTAGAGTCTGTCTTTTTTGGCAATAAAATGAACACTTAGCAATTCCAATCCTGTGGCTACATGCTGGTTTCCCAAATTTTCTGGCACAGATTTTCTGATTGTGGGTAGTAAAGGTTTCTGTAATTCTGCAGGGGGTGGTGTCAACACTTGGAGTCTTTCTTATTTGGCAAGTTGGGTCACCACCCAGATGATAACTTTCTCAAGGATGACTGTTCTATTTTCAGGTCTCTGAGTCTCTAGTACAGGACTCAGTAATTCTGCAGGGATAGATCAGTGCCTGGAATCTTGTTGTTTGATACTTGATTCTTTGCCCATATGATCTCTTCTTCAAGGATGGCCGGTTCAATTTCTACTTCTCTTTTCTTATCATCCTGATATTGGGTCCCTTTGCTACCTGCACACCGCTGTTCTGTATATTCTCACCATCTGTTCTTGATGCCTTGTTGGTCACACAGTAATTTCCCTTGCTTGTTTCTAATGATGCCTTTACAAGCAATAAATGGGGCTCAGAGCTTTCTGACTTGCATAAATGCATTCCTGTGTGACCCTTTGTGTAGTCTCCTTCAAGCTGTTTACATCATTCATTGAATTTCCTGCCATGGTTCATCTGGCATCTTCTCCTCAATGCCCAGTAATTCAAACCTCTTTTTCACCTCTATTGTATATGTAGTAAGTATTTTGGTGACATCAAACTTCTTTGGAGTCCCTGCCTTTTGACTTTAATCTTTGCCACCAACAATTCATGATCTGAACTGAAATCAGCATTTGGATATGTCTTAACAGCAAGGACTGAATTTGTCTATCAAAGACTGCATAGGACACATTCAATCTGATTTCAGTGAAGTCCATTTGATGAGGTCAAATTGTGCAAGCAGCACTTATGCTGTTGATATATTCATGATCCTAAATCTGTTTTCTTGGCAAAATTGTACCAACCAATCACTGCATTGTTTCCCTCGCCTAGTCTGAAATGGCCAGTGATGCCTGTTTCCGCTTGTTTGCCAACTTTTTAAATAACCGTTTCAATATATTTATTGCTAAATATAATGGAAGAATCACAAACATTTCTCATAATAGGGATATCATAACTGTGATCCAGAACTGTCCATATGTTAATATAAGCATATTAATATACAAGCATAAGGAGAAAAAGCGTTCACTTAATCATAGCTATGCATATCACTGGCACTGATACAATTATTGAACATATTTTTCCAGATAAGAAACATGAGTTTTAGCTAAATTAAACTGGAATTTCACATGTAAACAAGCAGCTCCTGGTTTAACTGGGATATTGATCCACATGGACTTTTAGGTTAGGAGTAAAGCTTCTTTAATTACTTTGGTCGAGGTTTGCTTTTTACCCTGTCTTGAGATTAATAGTTCTAGAATTTAGAGTTATTCTCACTTAGCTCAAATTTGAGCTGTATCCATCCTCAGGCTGTATAAGTAATTATGGCCAACTGAGTCTATTTGGCATAGGAATAAAGGAAACAGAAAAAAAAGTTATTTGAATTTCTCAAAGGATTTGATAACCTCTTCACTCTCCTTACCTAGAGGTGTTTTGACCTTTAATTAAAAGGCAAATTTGTTTTCTTCCATTTGGAGACAGCAAATAATGATCTCATTAAAATGAGGTTAGTGCTTAGGCCTTAGAGCCATAAGAGCTGAAGTCTCATTAGTAGCTAACAATCCAGAACACAGCATATAAATAAAGCTAATATGGCAGAGCAAAATGCCTTGCTGCATTAAATTTGAGCAGAATCAAATGTTTACAGTCAGTGATGTCTGGGGCATGAAGTTTTAATGTACTTAATAAAGGAAAGCAAATTGCTTCCTATTAGCCATGAAATATTCCTAGAGAACTAGCCTCCAAAGGTGTATTATGCAAATAGTTGTAATTAACAAGAACATTGTGAAAAAATATCATGTTTGCTTAATAGATGCAGCAATTATGAAGAATAAAGACAAGGCAACTCAAATAATAACAACAATATTGTTGAAACTCTAACCCTGTTGAGTACAGACAGAATATAAAACTAAGTCTTGTCCTATGGATGCCAAAGCATATGCTTATATGAAGAAATATATATAATATTGGTTCAAATAAAAATTAATACAATGAGCTCGCCAATTTAGAAACTTTCTTAACAACACAAGTGCTTATTTGATTATATTGTAGAATATAAACAACTAAACTGGGCATTTTTTACTTGAAACATTTTGAATGCAGACATTTCTGATTAAGAGTTTGCTTATGATATTTAATTTATCAGAGTTGAACTATATCTGTGGTCAGAATTTTATATTTTGCAATAATTCCTTTCATTATGAACTTTCAGGGAAGTTCATAATGCATTAAAAAATAAGATCAATATTATTTAAACTTCTAAGATAAATTATAATATTCATTTTATTGAATTCACCCAAATTTCTCTCAAAACATGATTACTATTATTGCTGTTCTTATTGTATTTTATTTTCATAATGCCCTTTCTCCCAAATGAGGCCAGTGCTACATACAAAAAAGAACTATTAAATCAATCTTCTAATTTTTGTCCTGGCTGGAAAAGGCAGCAAAGACAGGAGGGCAGCACTCATATCTTTCTGATCCACTTTGAACTGGTCACTTGACTTTACACCTTACATTAACTGATAACAGATTTTACACAACTGAAAGGTAATATAACTCACTGTGTTGTGACATATTGTCTAGTATTTAACATAGTTATTATTCTGGTCTTTGGTTCTTGCTATTTTTTCATCATTAAAGCCCCTGTCACACTGCACCAACGGATGCAAAGAGGATGTAGAACGGACAAAAAAGCTTGCCATCCGTTGGTTAACGCAATGTACTCACTGCCTCCGTTTTGCTTCCTCTCTATCCGTCCAGCATCCGTTTATGGATATTTCATCCGCTCAGAAAGTTTTGAGCTGCTCAAAACTTTTGCGTGGAAAATGTATCCAATTCGTCGATTCTGCATCCACTACGCATCCGTTCTGCATCCGTTACGCATCCGCAATATCCGCTAGACATCCGCTGCGCATCCACGCAACTCGCATCCGCTCGGACGCAGGGAGGAAGTGGAACGGAAGTGGAACGGATGCAGAACAGATGCCTAGCGGATGCAGCACGGGAACAAAGCAATGTAAAACGGAAAAAAACATCCGCAGAGGGGACCTATCTGAGATATTAAGGATGTCTACAGGATGCCTAGAGGATGCCTAGAGGATGCAAAGGGACACCTATACTGCCTATAAAAAGGGGGAGCAACACATCTGGATCTCACTTTCAGACCAGCAGCCCTGCTGCAGACCTCTGCAGCCTTCATCTGCCTCTTCCTTTTCCACAGCATCCAGTCATGTCCACCGTGGATCGTAACACAGTCCTTTCGGCAGCCACCATCCTTCTGCAACAGTGCAAAGCCATCTATAGGCTCTGTGAACTCTACTACAGGAAGAAAAAGAGGTGGCCAAGAAGCGTCTGGGTATGAAGATGGATCGGGAGAAGAGCAGAGTATGGACTGTACAACAAGCTGATAGTGGAGCTCAGGAACGAAGACACTCGTGCATTCCAAAACTTCATGAGGATGCCTCCAGCCATGTTTGACGAAGTTGTGCAGCGGCTGACACCCAGGTTGACCAAGGCAAACACCAACTTCCGGCCCAGCCTGGAACCTGGGCTCAAGGTGGCACTCACTCTGTGCCACCTGGCCTCAGGGACCACCCACAGGAGCATGCAGTACGGCTGGAGGGTGCCACACAATGCCATCATCAAAGAATACAAGGAGGAGCTCCTCCAGTGCCCTTCCACTGAAGAAGAATGGAAGAAAGTTGCAGAGCAGTGGTATCAGAAGTGGAACTTCCCCCAGACCGTTGGAGCCATAGATGGCAAGCACGTGGCCTGCAAAGCTCCAGCCAAGTCGGGGTCCACTTATTTCAATTACAAGGGCTTCTTCAGCATCATCCTCTTCGCCATGGTCAATGCTGACTACAAGTTCATGTACATCGATGCTTCAGGCAACGGCTCATCTTCAGATGCCCAGGTATACAACACCAGTCACCTCAAGGAGGAGCTGGAATGCAACCTCATCGTAAGATGTGCCCTACTTCATCGTGGGGGATGACGCCTTCTCCCTCAGAACCTACCTCATGAAGCCCTACACCTCCAAATACCTCACCCGTGAAGAGAGGATCTTCAACTACAGGCTGTCCAGGGCAAGGCGGGTGGTTCCAGGTACTTCTCACCACCATGCAGCATCGCCCAGAGACCGTGAGGAGGATCATGGAAGCTTGCTGCATCCTGCACAATCTCATGTGCACCCACTACCCAGCCTTGCAGAACAGGCTCATGGACCTCCAACAAGGCAATGGGGACATGGAGCCTGGGGAATGGAGGCAAGGGCGAAACCTGATAGAC
>BLBF01011557.1:0-11785 GCA_015471245.1 Laticauda colubrina | reverse complement strand
TTACACTATAAGCTATATCTGGCCTTGACCAATTGCTTATATATGATAAGCTACCAATCAAAGATTGATATATGGACTTATCAAATTTGGGACTTTGATCATTAGTTTGGCAAACTTCCTGACTCATTGGAGTCTTTGCCGGTTTACAAAGTTCCATCTTATAAGTTTTAATTAATTGGCAAATTTTATCTTCTTGAGATATCTTAAAACCATTATTTGTTTTATTTATTGTCAATCCTAGATACCTTTTAATTTCACCTAAATGCTTTATTTTTATCTTTTTGGCTAATAATGATATAATCTCATTAGCTTCATTATTAGTCTTAGTTATCAAAGCAATATCATCTGTAAATAATAACAATAATGACACCGTTCCATTATTTTCTCTTTTAAACACACACGGATCTGCTAAACCAGATTTAAAATCTATATTGTTTAACTCTTTCACAATATATTGGTTCCACTCAAACCCAGATTGTTTCAACCCGTAAAGACTCTTTTTGAGTTTCCAACAATCATTACTATTGACTTTATTGTCATTTATACCAATTGGTTTTCTTAAATATATAATGTGCTGCAATGGTGCATGTAGATAAGCAGTTTCTACATCTAAATGATTAATGACATAGTTTTTCTTAGCTGCCCACACTAATGCTGCTCTTAAAGATGTAGCTTTAAGGCTTGGTGCAAAAACTTCATCATAATCAGATGCAGTTTGATTAAATCCTTGAGCTACTAACCTAGCTTTATGGGTAACAGTCCCATCATTTCCAGTTTTTACTTTAAATATCCATTTGCACCCAATGGATTTTTCTCCTGGAGGTAATTTGGCATCTTCATACACTTTCATTACCTTTAATGAATTTAGTTCTTTTTCCATAGCCTTTTGCCAATTCTCCTGATCCTTAGCAGGATACATCCTAAGTTCATCTACACTAGTTGGAACTTTAGTTACTTGGCAAACTATACTTGCTTGATACCTGTCAGGTGGTCTAGTTACACGTGTAGTACGTCTAGGTATTATAGGACTTACAGGTGGACTTTCCTCTATTAATTGTTCTTGATCATGTAACTCTTCCCGATCAACTATTTCCTCTTGTTCTGGTCCTATTTGCTCTTTGTGGACTTCTTCTTTAATTGGACTCTTCTTATAGCTAATCTCATCTTTCTGCCTTTTGTAGGGTTCAATAAATACTTCATTATTTAAATCTTGCTCTAATCTATTCCATCCTACATGTTCTAGGAATTTTGCACTAGCACTGGTGTAAACTCTAGATGTACCTGGTTCCCAGAATCTATAAGATCTATGATTAGATGTATAACCTACAAAAATCAATCTTTTAGCTCTATGCTGTCCTTTGTATCTAAGTTGTGTAGGGATATGCACCCATGCTGGTGCTCCAAATGTGTGCATATAACTTAAATCAGGTTTTGTACCATGCCACAGTGTGAATGGTAATTCACCTGTTGTTGAATTAACAACATTATTTAATATATGATTACCACACATTATTGCTTCTCCCCATAAATTGTCAGGTAATCCTGAATCAGACATCATAGTTTGTGCCATTGATTGTAATGTTTGGCCTCTTCTCTCTATAAAGGCATTATGTTGTGGCCTATATGGTGCAGACATTTTATGTTGAATACCTAATATTCTAAGTCTGTTTTTAAATTTATTATTTGTAAATTCTGTACCATTATCTGTGATGAGAGTTACTAATTTCTTTTTAGTTTTTCTTTCAGCAAACTTTAACCAATTAAATAGATTTTTATATGTTTCAGTTTTGCTCTTCATTAAATAGCAAAACCCATATCTAGAAAAGTGGTCCATTATACTTAGTATGTAGCGAGCTCCTCCTACACTTGGTTTTTTCGGACCTATTAAATCAGCAAATACTATTTCTAAAGGCTCTTTAGTAGTAAATCCATCAACTCTATTAGCCGGTATGACCCTGCTCTTATTTTGATTACAGGCATTACATTGCAAATACTTATTACAAGATTTCAAACTTATTCCCTTAGATAATTCAACAGTTTTCTTAAGCATTTTAAAATTTAAATGCCCTAGCCTTCGATGTAACAAGTGAATACATTCGTCATGAGGTTTCTTATTTTCATAAATTGTGTTAGCCACCTTTAAACCATCATCATTTAACACATATAATCCACCTCTTAAAGATGCAGTAATTCTCTTATCTTCTTTTTCAAGTATGCAGTTATCTCCCCTAAATGTAACTACATATCCTAGTTTAACCAAAATTCTAACTGAAATTAAATTAAACTTAAGTTGTGGCACATATAACAGTTTTACATTCTCTTTTATAAAAGAACAATATGCTATACCTTCACCTTTAGCTTTCAGTTTCCAGCCATTGGCTAACGATATCTGCTGTTTACTCTGGGACATTTTTATAAAATTTTTGTTATCATTTGTTATACAATGGGATGCCCCACTGTCAACCACCCATAAATTATTTCTTACAACTCCGTTAGTATACATGGCTAACTCTAAATTTTTATGTAGTCTTTGATGATTTTTAGTATTCTGGCCAGCGTTCTGGCGTTTTGCCTTTTTACAAAATCTTGCCAAATGTCCTCTCCGTCCACAATTAAAGCACTTTTTAATTGCGTATGCAGTAGGAGATTCATTATCTTCTTTTTGAGGTTGCACCCTCCTTAATTCATCTCTTTCATGCCTTCTTCTGGCCTCTTCAATCAATCTGCCAGTTATATCAGTTAAAGTTAAATTGTCCTTTGGCAAAATTTCAAGTGAAGTTACGTAGTTATCATAACTTTCATCAAGTGAAGATAGAATTATATAAACTTGATGTTGTTCAGAGAAAATAAGTTCTTTCTCGTGTAATTCTTGGAAAATGCTTTGCATAGTTTTTAAATGACTCTGCATATCACCATTTGTTTGGAGATGTGTCCTGAAAAGCTTCCATGTTAGATTTATGTGAGCACCAATATTATCTCGAACATAAATTCTCTTCAGCTTCTGCCAACACCCAAAAGCCGTTTTCTTTCCGTGGATATAAACAAGCTGTTGATCAGTTAAGGTTAACGCAATTATGCAAATGGCTTGTTGATTTTTATGCTTAAATTCTTCTATCTTTAGTCTGTCTTCCTCATTCTCTGGATCCCATTCTTCTACGTTTGGTGGATTTTCAATTATGTTCCACAGACCTTCTCTTCGTAGAAGTAGACTACATTTTGTAGACCATGATACATAGTTTGTTCCATCCAGCTTGGATATAAGGGACAAACTTTGTAGATTGACTTGTGCCATGTTTTCTTATATGGATATAAAAATATAATTAATAAAACACAGCTGTCTGTTTACTGTAATGTATAACAACACAAACTCTCACTTTTTACATTAATCTGTTCAACCTAGTTAAACTGACTTTGCAGCCTCTGGGCCCATAACCAGTGTTGAGCCTGGGTTCCCCAACCAGGGTTAGGTAGACAAGCTAAACAGAATGTGCAGCGTTAGTCAGATAGGCACACAGATAAATGAGTGAGCTAAGCTTGTATGTTTATTAACATACAGTAAAAATAACAGATACGCTTGTGCTATCAAGAATATAGTTTATTCCAGTATAAGTTTATGGCATAGTCAAATAACAGTCCAATATTCATTTACCATGTAGTCAGTCCATTCAGGGGTATTCAGTTAGCAAAGTCCATGTAGAATATCCTATGTCAGTTCACGTACAAATCAGTCCTTTGTTGTCTCTCCCGTTCGAGCAATGCAGTCTTGATTCCAAGCAGTAATCAGAGATCATCAAAGCCAGAGAGAGAGAGTGCGAGCAAGCTGTAGACTTGCTACTTTTTATATTGTTTTCTTAACCACTCCTTTAATTGCTATTTCACAGTTAAAGCTGCATACACTAACTATGATTCATAGTTATTATTTCACCTAAACCAGTTAGGGTAAACAATGTTATCCCTAACAGGGGGCATGCATTACCTTCTGGATGCTGGCACACGAGCATGAGAGTGCAAACATGCGCACACAATTTTTGGCACAGGAGCCCAAAAAGGTTAGCCCCCACTGGACTAGCATATATGTACTATATATGGATATATATATGGATAGCATATATGTGCTATATAAGGATACTATATAAGTATCCTTGGTTAATGATGGCAATTGGGAACAAAATTCATGTTACTAAGCAATAAAGTTATAAAATGTCATCACCTCATTTCATTGCTTAGCAATGGCAATCATGGCAATCAACGTTGGTATTCTTAACTGAAATTCACTGGTCATCAGGGTAGGACCCATCCTGATCCAAGTCATTCCTAGCTTGGTTCTTCCCAGCCCCAAGCCTTGGTAAGGTAGGATAGTGCCTCCTCTGCCTTGTCTTGAATGCTCCCCCATCTCCCCCCATTTATGCCTTTGTGTCTGCCTGCCTACCCACTATCGAAAAGGGGTTCCCGACCTTCAATGCCCATTCAGATCTCAGTCATAAATGCCATGCCAGCCTTTTAATCTCTAATAAGACTCTGATGGAAAAGAACCTTATTTGCACAAGGAACCAAGAACAACACAAGGATTTGCTCAGAGTAGTTTCTTTATTGTTGCTTGCCTATAGATAGAGGAGTCTTGCCAGACTAAAGCACAAATCTCCATAATTATTAGATATACCCTGTGAAAAGCTAACAGATAACAGATAATCAGAGTTGGAAGGGACCTTGTAGGTCATTTAGTCCAACCCCCTGCCCAAGCAGGAGACCCTACACCATTTCTGACAAATGGCAGTCCAATCTCTTCTTGAAAGTCTCAAGTGATGGCACTCCCACAACTTCCGAGGGCAAAGCTGTTCCATTGGTTGATTGTTCTCACTGTCAGAAAATTTATCCTTATTTCCAGGTTAAATCTCTCCTCGTTCAGTTTCCATCCATTATTCCTTGTCTGGCTTTCAGGTGCTTTAGTAAATAGCTTGATCCCTTCCTCTCTGTGGCAGCCCCTCAAATATTGGAACACTGGCTAGGGACCTTGGCTCTCTTCCTGCATACCAAAGATTCTCTTCCCTTCCTATGGTGGTGCACTACATTCCTACCGCATTTGCATAACTTTGTGTTGTGTGTAAGTTGCACCTATTTCTGGACTACCTGTGGTCACTCATACCCTTGTGACCTCCCAAATGGATTACTGCAACACACTCTTCATTGGCTTGCCATTGAGGAGCATTTGGAAGCCTTACCTGGTGCAAAATGCAGCAGCATGAGCAGTTAATAGTGTGAATTATTTGATATAAATGATACCACTGTTCCACAAGCTGTATTGGTTGCCAGTTTGTTTCTGAGTGCAATGCAAAGTGCTGACAATAACCTTTAAAGCTCTACATGGCTTGGAGTCAGGTTGCTTATGAGCCTATCTTCTCTCGGTTGTCTCTAATTGTCCTATCCAATCCCACAGGAAGGCCCTACTCTGGGCACTGTTGGCCAAGGAATATTGACTGGTGGAGCTCAATAGGAGGACCTTTCCTGCCATGGTGCCCACCTTCTGAAACATAATTTTCCAGAACTTGAAGAACTGGACTGGAGAATCCAATGGGTTCCATAAATCCCTGGAGAATGGCTGGTGTTCAGTGCGAAGATTTGGTTGCCGATGAACCACATAGCAGGTGAAATGATTATTGAGCTTTAATGAGCTGTAATTTTTAATAAGGCTTTGGAGTCCTACAGATGGTTTGAAAGAGTTTTAGTGTTTCATGACACCCAGAAAGAGTGCATTGCTGACTCTGGCTTATGTAATGGTCTTCAAAAGCTTGTGATGGGAATGCAATGGTCTGCATAGAGGGAAAATTTGGGAAATGTTCTCCTAAGGGAAGATATCATGAACAAACTTTTTTCTGTGGAAGTAGGAATAGGCAGGGAGGCTGCAAAGTAATGGAAAGAGCACAATGCTGGCAGGATTGGTGACAGCAAAAGCTGTAAAGCAAACTGGATTTATTTTTATTTGTCAATTGCTTACAAGATAATAGATATAAGTAAAAACATAGTTATGAATACATGGATACATATAAGAAAAATAAAAAATAAATGAAACACTAGGACAGGGACAGTAGGCACATTGGTGTGCTTATGCACACCCCCTACAGAAAAGGGTATGCACGTTGGTGTGCTGATGCACACCTCTTAGGAAAGGGGTGAGGTCAATAGTAGACAATCTAAGGTTAAAGTTTTTGGGGTTTGGGGAAGAAACCACAGAGTCAGGTAGAGTATTCCAGACATTGACCTCTCTGTTGCTGAAGTCATATTTCTTGCAATCAAGTTTGGTGCGGTTAACCTTGAATTTGTATCTGTTGTTGGTCTTGTACTGTTATGGCTGAAGCTGAAGTATTCATTGACAGGTAGGACATTGCAATGTATGATTTTATATCTTATACTTAGATCAGACCGAAGGCGGCGTAATTCAAGGTTTTCTAGGTCTAGAATTTCAAGTCTGGTGGCATAAGGTATTCAGCAATGAGTAGAGGAGCAGATAACTCTTCTTGTGAAATATTTCTGGACTTTCTCAACTGTGTTAATATCAGATATGTAATGTGGGTTCCAGATTGTATTCAACTGTATTTGAGTATTGGTCTAGCAAATGTTTTGTATGCTCTAGTTATGAGTGTAATATTACCAGAGAAAAAGCTACGTAGGATTAGGTTTACAAATAGCTGAAAGATCCCTTTTTCTTAATTTCATAGCAAACGTACTCATTTTCTGCACACCTATGCCTTGATGGACAAATAAGCTTCCAACTGGTTCATTATTTAATTACATAGTGCTGTTTTTTGGTTAGATATTGTATAGCATACCATTCTGGAGGTCAGCTCCATAAATAAAATCAGCTCCAATCTCCATTGAAAGAATATTTCAAGAACTTCAGGAGATGCCTTTTTCACAGGGGAACGAACAAAATTAGGGGGGGGGGGGGAATTCATGGGATAGACTTGACACAAATTGCATATGTGCTAGTGATAACAAACTAAATAGATTCCAGAGATTAAGTTCTTTATTGTATGAAAGCAAACTATAAATCGTGTGATCATCTCTGTGGCTTTTGGTTTTGGTTTTCTTCGCTCTTTTATTTATAGTCTTGTCAACTGCTATGTAAGGTGCAATAAAAAATCCACACAAATAGGGAGCATTTATCATTCACTTACATATGGAACTGTGAATCATGGGCTTATCTATGTTATACATGATTTTCTCTATTAATATACCCTCAAACTGTCTTTTTTTTTTTTACAAACTAAAGAATCTCAGTGTTGTAGCCTTACAAGGAAGGTTTTTGTTCTGCACCATCAATTATTTTCATTACCCTCCCCTGCATTTTTCCCCTGGTCTAAAGTATCCTTTAAAAAAAAAAAGAACAACCAGATGTAAATGAACCGAAAATTTGTTTCAGGGCTTGTAATGTTAATATGTTGTATTTATTTCCAATACAGTTCACAGCAATTCCTAGCACAGAATTATCTTCTTTTCACAAATGCCATACTAAGTTGATTTCAGTGTGTTATCCATTATGACTCACATTTTCCTTCCTACTTAGTTCGAGACAGTTTATACCCCATTAAAATATATCTAAAACTGGGAGAAGTAGATGCCTAATGTGATTAGGCATTAGGCATTAACTTCAATTTAAAACTTGAACTCTGTTCATCCAATTTATAGAGATCCTTCTTGATCTCTTCACAACTATTTTAGAGTTTTAACACTCTGAATAGTTTATAACAATTATTAAACAATAATAGTTGTTCTGTTATTCTGTTTTTTTCCTCAAAAATCTGGTACTGCTTACCCCATCAAAATAATGTACGAGCAAATTAAAAATATTAGTCCCAACACAGATCCATGAGGGACTTCAGAAAGGACTTGAGTCACCAGAATTTGAGTCATGAGACCTAAGAAGAGACTTGAAAAATAACATATTTTATTTTGGCCAAAGCAAAATGCTGAATGGACAATTTTTCATTACAGAAAACATGCAAGGAAAAAAGCCACATCTTGGGGAAAGTATGACGACCTTTCCAGTGGTGGGATTCAAAAATATTTACTACCAGTTCTATGGGCATGGCTTGGTGTGCGTGGCTTGGTGAGAGTGGCAGGAGAAGGATACTGCAAAATTCCCATTCCCTCCCCACCCCACTAACCTGATTTCCAGCTCCGTTATCCTGTGCAGGGCAACCAAAGAAGACCCAACCGATCAGCTGGGACTTGGGAGGCAGAGAACAGATGGGGCAGGGCCAGTCAGAGGTAGTATTTGCCGGTTCTCCGGACTACTCAAAATTTCCACTACTGGTTCTCCAGAACTGGTCAGAACCTGAATATCACCTCTGGTCCTTTCATACCTTCAGAGACATCAGCTTGGTACCCAGTTCTGACACACACACAAGTCCAGGACTTCCTTTGGCAGTGCAGCAGGAACAGAGGGGCTGGGTACTTAGCAACACAGGTATTTGCTTGATGTAATCCTGCCAGGCTATAAGATACCCCAAACAAGGCACTAAGTTGTACAGAAAAACAAGATAGCAGGAGTTAGAAGCAAATGGCAGAGGCTATTCTAATTCTTACAGGAGCAAAGCAATTCTTACAGAAGCGAAATAGCAAGTTCTACTGATTCTATTATTATGTCCCACTAATTCTACCTAAGGGGATGCGGTGGTTCAAAGGGGACACTTTGGCTCAAAGGGGACATTGGTGGCTCAGTGGCTAAGATGCTGAGCTTATCGATCAGAAAGGTCGACAGTTCGGCGGTTCAAATCCCTAGCACCATGTAACGGAGTGAACTCCCATTACCTGTCCCAGCTTCTGCCAACCTAGCAGTTCCAAAGCATGTAAAAAATGCAAGTAGAAAAATAGGGACCACTTTGGTGGGAAGGTAACAGCATTCTGTGCATCTTCGGCATTTAGTAATGCTAACCACATGACCACGGATACGTCTTCGGACAGCACTGGCTCCTCAGCTTTGAAACGGAGATGAGCACTGCCTCCTAGAGTCAGAAATGACCAGCAAGTATGTACGAGGGGAACCTTTACCTTTAATTCTACCTATTCTACTATTATTATGTCTCTTCAGGAAGAAGTGTGTTAAAACATGCTAGAGTACAAATGCAGCACACGTCTGCAACAGAGGCGGCATTCAGCAGGTTCTGACCAGTTCTGGAGAACTGGTACTGGAAATTTTGAGTAGTTCAGAAAACCAGCAAATCTCACCTTTGACTGGAGATTTTACAGTATCCTTCCCCTGCCATGCCCACCAAGCCATGCCTACAGAACCGGTAGTAAAAAAAATTGAATCCCACCACTGATCTGCAACTCAAGTAGTGTGTTTTTCAAACAACTGTGGGGAGGTTTCCATTTTACTTTTTCAGATCCATACTCCTTTTACATTTTTTAAAAAATAAATCCAAACAGAGAAAATACACATAACTAGCCTTTGGATATGAATAATGGGGATCTTTAGTTTATTATTTGTAGTAGACATACTTAAAATGAATGTAATTCCCACAACAGTTTGCATTTTGGATGGAATTTGCATGGAATTCTTAGGGAGATGGGCGGTTAAGAAATACGAAATATAAATAAATATTAAATTTGCATTATATTGTTCTGTTCATTTCCATGGGGTCTTCAGTTCTGAAGAAATCTTTGAAAAAGATGCTGAGATTAGTTTCCTGAATCTCGAATTGTGCCATTATGCATACTTTCTGAGCAATAACAACCTTTGGAAAGTTTTACAGTTTAAATTATCTTTACAATAAATGATGCGCCACACAACTGTGCAAAAATGTAGGATAGATAGGATAGAAAAATGTCTGCATTATGGGCTCCAATCTGACCCTTTATCTTCATTTTGTTGCCCCCTTCAACCGTCTCTGGTTCTGGGAGACCGCTTGGACAAGTCCCTGCATGGGCTTTTGGACAAGCTTTTTCAAATACTTGGTTGGAAACAAACCTTGCAGACTTTTATGTGTGAATGCGGCCCCTGTCAGAGAATAAAACGAGTAGACAACTCACCACTAGAGGAAAAGAGGATTCTTGTATGGACAGTCTAGCGCTTATTCTTTTTTTTCCTATGCTCTTGAAGGATGGCCGCTCTGCGCTTCCGAGCTTGTCTCTCCAAGAAATCGATTGTGCATTCTTTCTGAGACTGCACGTGGAGTTACATTTAGAAGCCGGCGATCGCTGGTAAATGGGCAGAGAGCAAAGGTATTACTATGATTATTTTTATTATCGATTATATCGATCATGATGATGATTCCAGCGTTTGGGCTTTAAGGTGCAATCACGAGCTCCTCCAATAAACTGCTACAATACACGGGGTGGGGGTGGGGTGTGGGGTGGATGCTTAAGATTGCAAGGTAGAAATTGCATGAAAACTTAAAATTGCTCGATTTTTCTCAAGTCAAAGCGACCCTAGTGAGAAGAGGCATTCGAAGAAAGCCTGTTCTTCCCAAAAACTCAGGCGCAACCTTTCTTGGTGTGTCTCTTACTCCCGGCTTGGAGGGAATTGGATTCCAATCCCCATCATTTTCAGCCGGTGGAGCCACGTTAATGCGCTGGCCAGAAATGACGCAGATCGTCATCCAGCACACCGAAGAGTTTCCAAACCGGAGAAAAGTAGATGCAACTACTATTCTGCAGAAATAGATCATCTGCTTCTTTTGGTGACTGGGACCGCGAAATGCCAAGGCGCAAACCTCTTTTCGTCACATTGTTAAGAAACTTCATGGAGAGGCGAAGTAGCCTCTAGAATAGATGAGAAGCATTTTTACTTTTCTGCGGACGAGCGTTTGGGCAAGTTTAGTATATGGAGAAAAGAGGGAAATGTACCACTCTGGACTTGTGGGTTGAATTTCAGCTTGTATGAGTCCTGGTCACTGTGGCCAAATGGAACATTTATATTTGTTTCTACATTGAATTATATGTCAAAATGTCTTTATCTCGGGTACAGTGTCAACAGTTTTGGAAAAGTAAGACAGATCCATGTTAAACTAGTTAGGACTAAACAGAGCCTTGGAACATTTTTTTTGAAGGGCTAACAGAGTTCATATAACTGCACTGTCGTAATTCTTCCACTATTTACCCCCGGTTTTTTTCCCTCCTCTTTCTGGTTTTAAAGTTATATGGAAAGAGATCTGTCCCTATTTATTTGACAAAGAAGCTGACACAAAATTAATAATTTTAATATTAGAGCTGGTAATGAATGATTGCAGATGAAAAAAACACCAGTTTGCCAACCAGCAAAAGAAGGTCAGATATTTTAAATGTCCCTCAAAAGCTTTTATTCTTAAAGTAGGGGGTGAGTAATTATTCTGGGATCACCTTTTGATTTTTATGATCATGTGTATGTATTTTTTTTTCCTATACAGCCTCTGTTTTACTTTGTAATTATGGAACAAGGAGGTTCCTGCTTTGAGTCAGAACTTGATTTTTGTCCTGAATGCGGTACTGTCCTGCCCCTGCCAGGTATCCAGGATAAGGTGATATGTCCCTGTTGCTCTTTCAACATTGATGTGCAAGGTAAATTCTCTTTTATATGTACGTTTGTATGTATGTATCTATGTATATATGTGTGTGTATGCATGTATGTATGTATGTATGTATATATATATATATATATATATTTGTTTTCTGAGGTTTTCGTGGGTATTTGTATGTGGATCTTTGGTTATTCGGGTTTTCTCCCGCGTAGAATTGGAAGTATCTAGGCAACGTTTCGATGAAGTCTCATTCATCATCTTCAGGCTTGTTTCTTCAGCTCTGTGCTTCT
>BLBF01011554.1:0-18148 GCA_015471245.1 Laticauda colubrina | reverse complement strand
GATCTGTCCATCTCCCATCTCAGCATACCACTTTTATCTTGTTCAACTACAGTTAATCTGTCATCAATATCTCCAATCTTCTTATCTCTTTGTTTACCTTGTTCTTCAATTTCTTGGAGTCTCTCATCATACTTCATCATCATTTGTTGGATGCTCTCCACTTTTTCATCGGTTTTCCCTGTTCTTTGTTCAATGTTCTCAATTCTCTTTTCAATATTCTCTGATCTTGTTTGAATATTTTTAATTCCATGCATAATCATCTGCAGAGTCATCCTTTCTTGTTCTTTTTCTTGCTTTAACATCATCTGTATTGAGCATTATCCTCCAGATGGTGGAGAGGAGGAAGCAGAAGTTGTAGAACCAGGAGTTGTTAAGTTCCTACTCATTTTGAGAAATTCAAGATCTTTCAAATTCTTCTAGACCTTAATCCAATTGTGAAATAACCAATTACAATTCCAAGTAAAAATAGTGGAAAAAAAGGGTAAAAAATTGGTAATAATACTTAAAAAGAAAAAAGGGAAAAAAATTATTCAGGCTCTTGTATACCTTAAGAAAAAGGGTATAAGCACACCATAAACAGACACACAAAAAAAATTTGTACAGTCCCAAAAAAGGTAAAGTGGTGAGGAAAAAAGACTAAAAAAAAAGGAAAAGAAAAAGATTATTCAGGTTCTTCAACACCTTAATCCAATTAAGAGATCTCAAATACAGAAAGGTACACAAAAAGAAACCATAAATAAACCAATATGAAAGGTAGACAAGTTCCAGAAAGCCAAAAATCCAAATAGCTATTACGAAAAAAGAGAGAGAGAGAGAGAGAGAGAGAGAGATAAATTGATGGGGGGGGTTGCACAGCTCAAAAAAATGAAAAGAAAAAGTATGCTGCACTTTGTTTAATTATCCAAGGCTCTTATTATAGCTCTCTTCTCCAAAGGTTTATCACCTTTTCTTTTCCTAAGTTTCAACACCAGACTCCAGCTGCTAATAGAAACTCAGAAGAGCACCTGCAATAATACTCTCCAATGCTCTTTCTTCTATCTTATCAACCAGGCAATGTCCTTGAAACCAAAGTCTCAGTTCTGTCTCAGCTTTGTCTGGTAGAAAAAAAACAGTATACTTCCAAGCCTCTAGTTGGCAGTGTTACAAAGTTTCTTTAGCTTTCACTTTCCACCTCTCCTTTTCCAAGCAGAATATAATAAGAATTAATTAAAAAAGAAAAAAGGTATTTAAAAAATAACTATAAGGGAATCACTGGCTTAAAATATTGCTACAACTTTAAAAGCACAACTACAATGATGTGGAATAATACCCGAAGGAAGCTGAACAGCATATATATGATATTCTTGGTCATTGTTTCTCAATTCTGGTACTCACAAGGTGTATTGAACTTTAAACTTCCCATCAACATAGCCTAAATCAAGGATCTTCAAACTTGACAGCTTTAAAACTTGTGGACTTCAATTCCCAGAATTCCTGAACTTAAATGACTGGAAGAGGAATTCTGGAAGTTGAAGTCCACAAGTCTTAGAACTGTCAAGTTTGAAGACCCCTGCTCTACAACAATGGCGCCCAACCTTTTGGCCACCAGGGATAGGTTCTGTGGAGAGAAGTTTTTCTGTAGACCAGAGGGGGCATGGTTTTGTGTGTGCCCACATCCTGTGGGCTTCACTTGCTGGCATGCTGCAGACTGGTGCCATTCTATGGACCGGGGTTAGGGACTCTTGGTCTAAGGATTAAGGGAGCATACAGTATTTCTACTGAGAAAAAGTTTGATTGCATTTATATCCTATAACTTTATCAAAGGTATATTAGTGCTCATGAGCGGGTGAAAGTATTTAACAATGAAGGCTTCATAGCCTGCAAACAATCAATATTGTTTGCACACCATCTCTGAAGAATTATTCCATTGAGCTAGGAATCTGACTTTTCATTGGTTTACATATAAATTAGCAGCAGATCAAAAAATAAAACAGAAAGAAAAGGAAACATTTGCACACAGAAGAGCAGACAAGTCTCAGAATCAGCTTGACAGCATATCAAATTCACCTGCTATAAAACTGATATAAAAAGCTCAGAACATTTTCATGACCACACTAAGCTGATAAGCAACATCCAAGTATAATTCAAAATAGGATTGAACATTGGTGATTTTTGCTTTTACATTTTTAAGTCTAAGGACACATAAACTTTATAGTAGAGTTTTACAATGTCCTTTCTAGGTAAACAAGTTCAACTCACTGTTCTATCCAATATCTAGCCAATGTGTATCTAGATTTGACTTTATTATGTCCAATGAATTTCATAAGTAATTCAATCACTGCCAGAGGTAGTAGTTTCCACATCCAAAGTATTCTGACTATTACAAAATTTTCTCTGGTATTTAATTGGAATCCTTCTTTCCACTACAGTGACATTATTTTATGTCCTAGAGTCTAAAATTATACAAAATAGGTCATGACCATTAATTATCTTATATATCTTCAACTATTTAAGATTAATACTTTTCCAGTTGTTTTCTCTCTGTTCCCTTAGTCTTTCCTAGCAAAGCTTGTTTTCCCATCTTCTGAACAGTTTATTTTCCTATCTCTTGAACACCCTCCTTACTCTATTCTGCATCTTTTTCTGTCTGAACCTTTCTTATAGAATGCTGCCCAGAGCTGCATTTGTATGCTATTTGATTTATGCAACACAGAGTCAAACAGTTTCCATCTACGATAACTATAATTCTGTTTTCATTCTAAAAATTTGTTGCAGTTTTTGAAAGCCACATTACATTGTCTAGACATCTTTAGTTTTGTTATCTCTTTTAGGACCCTTATCACATATATTGCCATCAAACCAAGAATCCACACCTTATCTCTTCTACACTTTCAGTATAATTTTTAATTTGCGCACAGGAGGGGGCTATGTATTACTATTCTTATCCAATTTGCATTCCTTCCACTTTTATAATATTACCTTTATTTCTTTCTCAAAGTCAATAATAAAAATTTGGGGTATCCTGACTTTCCTTAAATTTCTGAATGCAGAATCAATTCAAAGAAGTCTATTCATTTAAGATTTGAAAATATATAACAGCAAATATTTGTTAAAAAGATCATGCAGTTGTGTTATCTATTAGTGTAGTTATATGCACTGCTTTTATTTTATAACTAGCAACTGAATGTCAGCAGCTCATACAAGTAGATGCACTTATACCATCATCCATGATAAAACTGACATAAAGTGTACCAGACTGATATATTCAGCAATTAATGATCCATGAAAAATGACTGAAATAAGTGAAAACAAATTTTCAATCCAATTTATAGAAAATTACTCTTGGATACTTACCCTGTGCATCAAATGTCAAAGCTAGCCACTAATCTGACTATCAAAACATCATGCTTAAGATTGCAATACTCTAATGGTAAATAACTCATACTAAAATCCCTCCTGTAATTGGCTTGGTGTAAGGAAGCAACCAATCTAATTACAGTGGTACTTTCGTACTCATCATTAATTGGTTGCAGGAGGTGCGATGAGTACCAAAAATAGTGAATGCCAAACAAATATTTCCCATAAGGAATAATGAAGTGAATCACAGGCATCAGTAAGTTCTAGTTTGTGCATTGAGTACTAAACAAATGATGAGTAGTGGGAAATTTTTACATTAAAATGCATTGAGTACCAAATTTGATGTTTCAAAGCAGTTGAGTACTAAGTTACCACTGGGAGGTGATCAAAGTATGAATGATCATGAGAAGGCCTCTAAATCCAGGAACTAGGCAAACTGTGCACTAGATGCTTGCCCTCCCTCCCAGTCACAACTGTTACCTGTTCCTTAAGCAAAGCTATGAGTCCAGGAATACCTCCAAATTGCACACTCCAAATTAGCTCTGTCCAGGTAAGTACTATTCTGTTCAGAATCAAAGATGAAATATTGGTAACTAAACATTGATTTTGGGCTTCTTGACTGACCTCATCCAGAAAAAAAGTTAAAAGAAATTGAGACTGACAGGGGAAAAAAATAAAGACTTCTAACAAATCATTTAATTAGTTTTCATTTTTCCTACCTGCTCTCTACAAATGAACATATTAAACTGTGAAGAGCTGGTACATCCAAAAGTATTTGATGAATATTAGAATAATCTAATAAATTAACCTCAAGATTCACAAGCACGACATAGTAAAGAAAATGAATTAGTGCTTAGGTTGAACAATGTTCAGATTGCTGTCTTCAAGGTAGCAAAGTTTTTATATCTTAGTAAAGCAGTGGATAGTTCTCCTTGATCTGTCTTCTCATACAATTCATTTTTGGCAAGGAAACATCTTTTAATTCATTTCCTGCATAATTTTATTTGAAAAGGCAACAGTAAAATAGGACATTTGGATGTCTTTCTTACAATTCACATAGTACATTATGTGTCCTCCTTCTGTCTATGACTAATTTTTAGAGCTTTACTTGAAATGGTTACAGGTGAAACTTGAAAAATTAGAATATCATGCAAAAGTTCATTTATTTCAGGAATGCAACTTAAAAGGTGAACCTAATATATGAGATCGACTTATTACATGCAAAGCAAGATAGTTCAAGCTGTGATTTGACATAATTGAGATGATTATGGCTTAAAGCTCATGAAAACCCCAAATCCACAATATCAAAAAAATAGAATATTGTGAAAAGGTTCAATATTGTAGGCTCAAAGTGTCCCACTCGAATCAGCTAATTAAACCATAACACCTGCAAAGGGTTTCTGAACCATTAAATGGTCTCTCAGTCTGGTTCAGTCGGAATCACAATCATGGGAAATCTGTCAGTCTGGTTCAGTAGGAATCACAATCATGGGGAATACTGCTGACCTGACAGTTGTGCAGAAAACCATCACTGACACCCTCCATAAGGAGGGAAAGCCTCAAAAGATAATTGCAAAATAAGTTGGATGTTCCCAAAGTGCTGTATCAAAACACATTAATAGAAAGTTATGTGGAAGGGAAAAGTGTGGAAGAAAAAGGTGCACAAGCAGCACAAAAGGCATGACCACAGAGGATTGTGAGGAAAAGGCCATTCAAAAGTGTTGGGGACTTTCACAAGGAATGGACTGAGGCTGGAGTCAGTGCATCAAGAGTCAGCACACACAGATCCTGGACATGGGCTTCAAGTGTCGTATTCCTCTTGTCAAGCCGCTCCTAAACAAGAAACAACATCAGAAGCGTCTTACCTAGACAAAAGAAAAACAGAACTAGTTTGTTGCTCAGTGGTCCAAAGTCCTCTTTTCTGATGAGAGCAACTTTTGTATCTCATTTGGAAACCAAGAACCCAGAGTCTGGAGGAAGAATGGAGAGGCATGCACTGCAAGATTCTTGAAGTCCAGTGAAGTTTCTACAGTTGGTGTTGAGCCATGTCATCTGCTGGTGTTGGTCCACTGTGCTTCTTTAAGTCCAGGGTCAATGCAGCCATCTACCAGGAGATTTTGGAGCACTTCATGATTCCTTCTGCAGATGAGCTTTATGGGGATGCTGACCTCATTTTCCAGCAGAACTTGGCACCTGTCCACACTGCCAAAAGCACCAAAACCTGGTTCAATGACCATGGGATGACTGTGCTTGATTGGCCAGCAAACTCACCTGACCTGAACCTCATAGAGAATCTATGAGGCATTGCCAGGAGAAAGATGAGAGACATGAGATCTAACAATGCAGAAGAGCTGAAGGCCATTATTGAAGCATATTGGTCTTCCATAACATCTCAGCAGTGTCACAGGTTGATAGCTTCCATATCACGCCGCATTGAGGCAGTAATTGCTGCAAAAGAGGCCCAAACCAAGTACTGAGTGCATCTGCATGCTTATACTTTTCAGAAGTCCGATATTGTTCTATGTACAATCCTTGTTTTACTGATTGCATGTAATATTCTAATTTTTTGAGATTGTGGATTTGGGGTTTTCATGAGCTGTAAGTCATAATCATTGCAATTATGACAAATCATGGCTTGAACTATCTTGCTTTGCATGTAATGAGTATATCTCATATATTAGTTTTACCTTTCAAATTGCATTACTGAAATAAATGAACTTTTGCATGATATTCTAATTTTTTGAGTTTCACCTGTATCATACATATTGCAGTGATTAAGTCACTGGATTTAAATTGTTAGGATATTCAGAATCCGTAGATATCAGTTTATTGTAACTTGATGTCTTCCATGTGTTAGAACAAAATTGCCATCATTCTCATGATTAGAAGATAATATGATTAGAATGCTTTAATTGTTATTTTTGCCCACTCTAAAAACTTTTGAAAGTTTTTAATCTGTTGCAAATATATACGATTATGTTTGTATTTTAATTATACATTATTGATAGACTGCTTGTGAGGTATCTTGGACCAAGAAAGTGATATAAAACAGAAACAGAACAATAACAATTATAATACATCTCCCAGACTTCTAAAGAGACCCCCCCAGATTTTTCAGCTGAGGAAGATGAGGTTGGTCCCTACAAAGGAAGCAGACATATTGTTTGTATCATTCCTAGGGATTGCTAAGCAGTACTTCTACAAGGCTGGCACTTAGGAAACAAGAGCTACTTGGATTTCTGGGGAAATTTTGTTGCTAGTAGGCTAAGGTAATAGAATCTTGAACATTACCAAAACAATTCTGCACAAGTTATACCTGGTATACTAATTTAGTGCAGTTATTCTGAGTCACTTTTTTGCCCTTCCACCCACTTCCCTGGACTCAAGAATCTCTTCTTTAATGATCTTGTTTTGTCTCTTACTGTCTGCTCTGTGTTCCAATGATCCATTAAGCATTCCATTATGTTGATGCTTGACATCTTGTGATGGAGGTTCCATTGAAACAAATCTTTTCTATTTATATGTGCATGTGGACCAAAGATTAAAACACATGTTTTCAAATCTTCTGGAGATATTGCATCACTATCCACTAGTGAAACATTGTAAAGTGGTGCCAGAATGAAAATAGAAGTATTCCTTAATAAATGTCTTTGTTAACCTGATCCTGGTTTCTTTGTCTTCATTATTACTGCAAATTGCTAGTTGTCAATAAACTTACCATTGCAATATATTTTGAATGATAAAATACAGTCCTTATCTGAGATATTCCCATTCATTAAAAACACAATAAACATACACAAATTTTGACAGCAGGCATGTTTTGTTCTGTTCAAATAAATGCTCTCAAATTTTTTAATCCAAAGTAACTCTACAAATTACAGAGTATCAAGAACTGAATTCTTTTTTTTTTTTTAATCAATTGCAGGTATAACGGGAATAGACAGAAAACTTCTTTATAGAGTTCAGATTGTTTATTTAACCACAAATCACCCAGTCTAATAAGAACATTATAATATTTTCCATCACCTGATACTGCCTGATAATTATAGTTGATATTTATCCATAATGTCCTACTTTACTCACATTTATTAGGCTGTAGTTATAACAGCCTAATTTAAATGCTTATCAAATTATAGGAACTATGTTGAATTGGAAATAGGCAATTGGGTTAAAATAGCTATATAGAATAATAAAAATAATGTGACCAACATATTTATTTTGGGGTGTCTTAATTTTCATGGGTTTTCTTTTCTGAATTTGCTGAGGATAAATATATGCCTATTGCCCTTTATGCATATAATGTTAATCCATAGCAGGAGAAGTCAAATGTATGAAGGGCCACAGGGCTATAACTCGGTCTTCCAACTTTCTGGACAGGATGTGATGTTATCTAGGAAATCAGAACAATAATTCCAAGCCTAATTTACCTGACTGGATTCTTGTGATGGGAAAAAATAGACAGCAGGTTACTATGTTCACTGCCTTCCTTGAACTTTGCCAAAATTGATAGCATATAATTGTCATTTGTGGTGCAGTGGTTAGAATGCAGGCTAATTCTCTCACAGCCTGGTGTTTGATCCTGACCAGCTCAAGGTTGACTCAACCTTCTATCTTTCTGAAGTAGGCAAAATGAGGACCCAGATTGCTGGGGGTGAATATGATGACTCTGTAAATTACTTAGAGGATGCCATAAAGAACTTTGAAGTAGTATATAAGTGCTATTGCTATAAAATCAAGCAGTCAATAAATTTAGAATTTTAAAATGTTCAAATTAGAAAAGGCTCCTTTTCAACAACTGCAGGTTGATGATCAAGTAGTGCCAAGAATATGCTAGAACTCATGGCTACCATGACTCCAGCAGTCACAGGACAGATTCTTTATAGGGAGAAGGCAACAATAGTCTCCATCAGTCTTTTCACCGTTTTGCTGTATGAGATGACATACGTTGCTCTTATCTGAAAAATTTCCCATCATTTTTAAATAAAGCTTAGTAATTTATTTGCAGCCCACCTTGGTTAGTATTTGAATGGTACTCCCTCTTTAAAGCTGATGAGAGACTTCTAAAGAACTTTTGCTTGCTATTTTCCACTTTTCATTCTACTGATATTTAATGAGTTCTGAGCTGGTTCAGTTAAAACAAATACTGAGCCAAGGATCAATATTTTAGTGTTTGGGAGAAAATGTCATGACCATGATTAGTACTACAGATGCATTATAAGAAGAGAGCAACAATGCATATTAAGAAAGAAGAAATAAATTGCTTGTTGGCAATTTTTTAAGGAGCTAAGCAAATAGAGGAGTTTGCATCCCATAAGATAGAGCCAGATCCAGAGAAAAATATCTTCCAAAGAGGAATCTGATTTACTAGAGTCTTTGCATCTAAGCATGAACCTTGAACTCTCAGTTGTGTAAAATACACCACTGCAAGCACTGGTAACTGTAAGTGGCAGGAAGATTGACACATGATGGAGAGGGGAAAAATTTCTTTGGTTAAAAAAAACTTGGGACTCAATCAGTAATCTCTGAATTTAGCATGACCCAATTCTTTAAGCTTTCTTTAGAAACTCCACCTGCAAGTCAACATACAAGGGAGTTTTCTTTCTTAGAAGTAAGCCTAAGCAACTTTTTCAGCCCAGAAGACTACACTGAACCCTAGTCAGAAATCAAGATTTATACATAGATACACTTGCATTTATTTATATGGCTTGAGGTACAATTCAAGGTTGTACAACCTGATTATCTGAGGGAACACTTATCTCCAGTTGTTTCTGCATATCTGGTTTGGTCCTGTCATAGTAAGTATTTTCTGGGTCCTGTCAATTGAAGATTCAGGCAATGTGCCTACTGTTGCAGTTTCTGCTCTCTGGTATGATCTGTCCCCAGAGATTCATATGGGTCCCACTTTTATATCATTTAGGACGTTATGGAAGACCTGGTTGTTCTCACAGGCCTTGGAACAGATTGATGCATACTTTAGAGAGATTGGAGTATGCTGGAATTTTTTTAAAATGTGGAATTTGAATATTTCTCAAAATTAGCGGTAGATATAAATTCATTTGAAGAAACTTTACATAATTTAAAATTTTTACTTATTTTTAATTAAAATTATTCTTTTGTATTTTAAAATGATTTAACAATCTTTTTATAACAAAACAACTCTAATGGTATGGGAAATGACAGAAGAAGAGAGAGAGAAACAGATTTTGTTGCAATATACAGTAGTTAGGATACCATAGAGGAACCTTAAGCTATATTAGTCACATTGCTTACTAGGAATAGGCATGTTGGCAAAACTCTAACGCAGTGACCCGATTCTGCCATGAAAATGGTTACAAGAATAAAGAAGTGGCCATCAACAAACACTGGGAATATAAGAAACCTGAAAAAAAAGAGCAAATAAGGAAAGAAAAGGTCAGTGACAGAGTACTAAATGGATAGAATCTACATCTTTGAGACAAACATTATATTTATATGGGGTTAACATTAAACTTTTTAATAGAGAAAGCAAATTATTCTGAAGTTTTCAAGCACAAAAATAAATTGTTCCAAGTATGCAATGTCTTTTTTCTTTTTTTCTTTCTTTTGAATTCATAATAAAAGCAGTGTTCCCCTCCCCCCCCATTTTTTTGTATATGTATTCATTGAACAGTAAGGTTAATTTTAAGTAATAGTAGCTTTCCATTTTTAATTCATAGATTAGAAAAACAATTAAATATTTTTTTTCACAGAGTAGCATGCTTAAAAATACTCACAGCCTCGCATTATATTATTTTCTCAAATGTTGATATCCTATCCTTGGTCAAGTGCAAAAATGAAAGGGCAAAAAATATGTTTTTAAACTATTAAAAGTACTTTTCTTTTTTATTATTTCAACATTTTAAAAAAAACACAAGGATGTTTTATTATTTGTAGCATAAGAAATAATAAAAGTATTTGTGTTATTCAAAATATTATTCAAACATAAAAGATTATTATAATGTTATTTAGAGTTAGATGATGATAATGATGAAAGTTGCTGATGCATTTATGCTAAATTTCAATAAAAAGAGCTTGCAGAAAATTCCTTTATGTGAATGAATTAATATTTGTTTAGAGATTTTTGTTGAATTGGAAGTTACTAAGGAAATTTTCACTATCTGTCCTGTAGATAACCTACACAATATTTTTCCTAGAGCATAAAATGTATCATGTTTTAGAACTAGGGAGAGGGGCAGTCCATCTGTGTTTAATGTCACAGGAAATCATAAGACACCAGAGTTGCTATGCACAAATGATAATTGTCAATTGCCATTTGATACTTATCTAAAAGAACTATTGTAAAGACAAAGAATAGTGCGCCTAATAATCTATACTTGCCTTTCAAAAATAAGCACTAGGATAGGGAATGAAAATATTATTGCTCCTGAGTTCATTATACAACTGAAAGGTTCACACTGGTTCTAGAACTAGAAAAGAGCAGTTTGTTACTTTTATGACATTTGATAAACTATTTATTTATAGTCAGGAAATGATGGAATGGCATGCCCTCAGCAAAAACAATAAAACAACTGAACAAGAATAAAATGAAACCATTTAATGTCTACCATGGACACTGAGACTTTTCACTGAATGAACACCTTAGCCATCTGCCTTCCAATGAGAGAAGGTGCATATTGTGCTATACCAAAGCCATAGCATGCTTAATAGTGCATGAACATCACTTGTTAAGTCCATCATTTTATGGGACAACACAAATATACACTAGAAGTGTATATTTATGTTCAAATTTCTTGAAAGATATTTAGCACAGGCCTATAAGGAGGTGGGAGTTCGGAGGGTGGAACGATACAGCATGCGATCTTGGAGGTCCGAGATTGCTGCCGATATCTTTGCTCTTGGATGGTCCCATTGGATCTAAACTGTCCTGAAGAGACAGCGATCATAAAGGGAGCGTACTGTTGATCCCAGGGATACCGCAAAGTCCCTGGTAGATCCAGGAGAAGCTCTTTTTGCCAGCGGCAAAGAGGCAGCCATTCAAGCTGCTGAAGTTGGACAGCTCCGAGACAGAAGAGAACAGAAAGAGAGAGTGTGCCGATTTGGTGAGAATCTTTTTTTAATATTTTTTAAGACTTGAAAGGATACCCTAAAGAAAAGAAAGAATCTGTAAAAGTTTTGACAGAAGTGATTAAGCGGCGATTTTAAACAAGGATGTCAAAGTAATAATTTTTTTTCTTCATTGTTAGATTTTTATATATGATTTTATATTTTGAAACTGGACTGATTTCTTTTGCTCCTTGTTATTTATTCTTTTCTCTTTTTTGATTCTATAACATGTTAAGCCAGAGATTCCTTTTTAGTTATTTTTTTAAATACTTTTTTTCTTTTTTAGTTAATCCTTATTATATTTTGCCTGGAAAAGGAGAGGGGCAAAGTGAAAGTTAAAGAAACTTTGTAACACTGCCAACTAGAGGCTTGGTAGTATTCTGTTTTTTCTTTAAGGCCGTGTCACACTGCCCAACGGATGCAAAAAGGACACAATGGAAGAGAAAAATGTTACATCCGTTGTATCCGTGCTCAAAAGGGGTGAAAATTTGCATAATTGGAGCGGACAACACGGAAGTGGGGAGGACGCAGGGCGGATGCAAAGCGGATGCAGAACGGAAGCACAGCGGATGGAAGCGGATGGCGCGTCCTCTAGGCTTCCGGGGGGCCTCAGCGAAGTGGATGCAGAACGGAAAAAGCGGATGCAGAACGGATGCACAGCAGATGAAGCAGATGCAGAGCGGAAGCCTAGCGGATGCACAGTGGAAGCGTAATGGATGCCTGGCATTAATTGCGCATGCAGGGGGGATGCATTGCGCAAGCCCCCCGGATATAAAGGGAAGCAGCTCGCACGTCTAGCATTCCGAGGAAAGACCTGCTGGATACCTCAGAGTTCTTGCCTGCATGTCTGCCTGCAAGCCTTGCTGCCAGCCTGCCTCCAAGCCTGCCTCCCAGCCTGCCTCCCAGCCTCCTGGGCAGCCTCCCTTCCAGCCTTGCTGGCAGCCTGCATTCCAGCCAGCCTTCCAGCCTTGCTGCCAGCCTGCCTTCCAGCCTCCCTGCCAGCCTTGCTGCCAGCCTGCCTTCCAGCCTCCCTGCCAGCATTGCTGCCAGCCTGCCTTCCAGCCTCCCAGCCAGCCAGTCTGTCTGCCAGCCTTGGTGCCTGCCTTCCTGCCAGCCTTCCTGCCAGGCTTCCTAACAGGCTTCCTGCCAGCCTTCCTGCCAGCCTTGGTGCCAGCCTTCCTGCCAGCCTTGGTGCCTGCCAGCCTTCCTGCCAGCCTCCCTGCCAGCCAGCAACCCCACAACCATGGGGAAGAAGCGAAAGTCTCAGCAACCTGCCACCATCCCTGGCAAGAGGGACAGGGCAACCCTCCCGCCCCATGTCCCTGACTCATCTTCTGCTGGGGTTTCTGCTGCTTGGGCTTGCTCTTCTGTTGCTGGAGCTTCTGTTGTAGCTGCTCCTGGCAGTGGTGCTTCTGCTGCGTACTCTGCTGAAGCTCCTCTTGGTCCTGCTGGTCCTGCTCGTTCTGCTCGTGCTCCTGCTCTTGCTGACCCTGCTGCTGGTGCTTACTCTGCTGCTGCTCATCCTGGTCTTGCTGCTGCTGCTGATCCTGCTGCTGCTGCTGCTGCTGCTGCTGCTTATGATCCTGCTGGTGATTATGCTGCTGCTGCTGCTGCTGATGATGATGATGATGATCCTGCTGGTGATGCTGCTGCTGCTGCTGCTGCTATTGGTGTGGAGGAGCAGCCCTTACAACCTGGAAGTCCCTCTGATGAGGCCCCATCTGGTCCTGCCAAAGGGAGGAAGAGGCGTATGCAACAATGGGAGAGGAGGCAGTATTACATCGAGGAAGCGCACGAGGATGAGGTGCTGGAGTGGCTGAGAGAGAACGACTATCTGTGGCGGAAGGGACACCGGCTGTACAGGGACACCAAGTGGAAGCTGGCTGCTTGGAGAGAGAGGGCGGAGAGTCTGGGCTACACATCGGATGTGCTCCTCGGCTGGTGGAAGCACATGCACACCTGGTACGGGAAGCTGCACCGCAAAAAATCTGGCCAGGCCAGGGTTAAGCTGACGGACAGAGAGAACTATGTCATGGCCAAGTGCAGCTTCCTGGAGGGTGAGGTCCACCACCGAGAAGCACCAGGAGCCCAAATCTCTACCCTCTCTCTCCGGCAGCCTGCTGGGAGCCAGTCCTCTGGCGGCTGAGAGTCAGTCCCTGTCTCCATGCAGGTATCTGTGGAGCGTGCCATGGCGGAGAGCCCCGGGCAGGTGTTGAAAGCGTGGTGGAGAGCAATGAGGACGCCCTGGTGCGGTGGAGAAAGGAGACATCGAGTCCACCGCTGCCGAAGCCGCATCCACCCACACCTCCGCCACCACAGTAAGGCAGAGAGCGGGACCGCAGGAGGGGCAGAGCCACAAGGTCCTGGTGGAGATCAGGGACACCATCCGCACCAGCATAGGTCTCCTCTCTCAGCTGGTCCCCATCGAATCCTCCTCCTCCAACCGCAAGCCCTTCCTCAATTATGTGAACCAGACCCTCAAGGAGATGGCGGATCCCCAGTAACAGGTGGTGAAGAAGAGGATCACCACTCTGCTTAACTACCCTCCAGACCCAGAGGCACCTGCTCCCACCCAGTCCAGATCTGCTCTTCCACCCCAGGTAATGTCCCTCCCATACCAAGGCTTCCCACACCCCCTCACCTACCAGGGCTACAGCAACCCGGAGGTCCAGCAGCACAGACAGTAGCCCTTACAGATGCAGGCACAGAGTCATCGGGCGACACCACTGCCACCGGTTCCAATGATGCCACCGATGCCAACCTCGACAGTCCTCACTCCGCTGCAGAGCAGGCAGCCCCACTACACTGCTCCTTCCTCCATCCCACAGCCAAGCCTGGCCTCAGTACATCTGTCCTCAGTACTGGGGCTGGCACCCCATGGCATGGAGGAAGGACCTCTCAGCATCGTGGGGCTGAGCCAGCTGTCCAACACCTTCCTCAACACACCGTCCCCTGTTGTCCTCTTGGGGCCAGGCACTCCAACAACACCTCAGACCAGCACTGCAGCAGCACCCACCTCCACAGCACCTGCTCCCGAAAATCTTAGCCTGGGCACACACCTCCAAGTGACCAAGAGGAGTGCCAGAGACTGGCTGCCTGGATATTTGTGGACTTTATTTGGACACTTGACTTGGGTCATGTTTATTTTACAGCTTGTTATTAATAAAGTTTATCTTTGTTTCACACACTTGCTTCATTAATTTTTTTCTATAAAGTCTGGGTGGAAACTTTCAGAAATGGTTTAGCCTTTGCATGCTTGTGGGATGGGTTAAGATAGCAGTGGGATGGGCAGGGATACCTGTGGGATGGGTTAAGATAGCTGTGGGATGGGAAGGGATACTGTGGGATGGGTTAAGATAACTGTGGGATGGGAAGGGATACCTGTGGGATGGGTTAAGATAGCTGTGGGATGGGAAGGGATACCTGTGGGATGGGAAGGGATACCTGTGGGATGGGCAGGGATACCTATGGCATGGGTAATAGCTGTGGGATGGATAAACCTCCAGTGCAAGCATAGTGGGACTGTATGGTCCACTCTCCCAGGTGCCACCCCATGGCCCTTCATTATCAATTACAATGTAAGCATTGATCCACACATGTCAACATAAACACAACTCTTTATTAAACGCCCTGTTCATTGTAGGCCAACAAAACATACATGGCCCAATCTCATCCGTGTGATGAGACAGGCTGAAGGAAGCATCCATTAAGCATCTACCATCCTGTCTTGCTACTCCACCGCTCCAGCTAGGGAGTTGCACCAGTGTTTCAGGAGGTTGCGCTGTTTCTTCGCCTCATGTGAGGCTCTGTTGGGCCCTTGCACATCCTCAGTGTTGATCAGGTTTTGCCCTTTCCTCCATTCCACAGGCTCCATGTCCCCATTGCCTTGCTGGAGGTCCACGAGCCTGTTCTGCAAGACTGGGTAGCGGGTGAGCATGAGATTGTGCAGGATGCAGCAAGCTTCCACAATCCTCCTCATGATCTCTGGGCGATGCTGCATGTTGGTGAGAAGTACCTGGAACCTGTTGGCCAGGATGCCAAACCACCCGCCTTGCCCTGGACAGCCTGTAGTTGAAGATCCTCTCTTCACGGGTGAGGCATCTGGAGGTGTAGGGCTTCATGAGGTAGGTTGTGAGGGAGAAGACATCATCCCCCACGATGAAGTAGGGCACATCTTGCGTGTCATTGGGCAGCAGGTCTGGATCTGGGAAGCCCACCATGAGGTTGCTTTCCAGCCCCTCCTTGAGGTGACTGTCATTGTATACCTGGGCATCTGAAGATGAGCCGTTGCCTGAAACATCGATGTACATGAACTTGTAGTCAGCATCGACCATGGTGAAGAGGATGATGCTGAAGAAACCCTTGTAGTTCTGATAAGTGGACCACGACTTGGCTGGAGCTTTGCAGGCCACGTGCTTGCCATCAATGGCTCCAACGGTGTTGGGGAAGTTCCACTTCTGATACCACTGCTCTGCAACTTTCTTCCAGCCTTCTTCAGTGGAGGGGCACTGGAGGAGCTCCTCCTTGTATTCTTCGATGATGGCCTGCACCACTTCTTTGACAACAAAGCTGATGGTGCTGGGTGGCACCCTCCAGCCGTACTGCATGCTCCTGTAGGTGGTCCCTGAGGCCAGGTGGTGCAGAGTGAGTGCCACCTTGAGCCCAGGTTCCAGGCTGGGTGGGAAGTTGGTGTTTGCCTTGGTCAACCTGGGTGTCAGCCACTGCACAACTTCATCAAACATGGCTGGAGGCATCCTCATGAAGTTCTGGAACGCCCGAGTGTCTTCGCTCCTGAGCTCCACCATCAGCTTGTCGTAAAGTATGTACTGCGCTCTTCTGGTGAACCATCTTTGGAGCCAGAATTTTTTTGGGTGCCTCCTTTTCTTCCCGTAGTACTGTTCACAGAGACTGTAGATGGTTTCGCAGTGTTGCAGAAGGATGTTGGCTGCCGAAAGGATTTTGTCGCAATCCACGGTGGACATGACTGGATGCTGTGGAAGAGGAAGAGGCAGATGAAGGCTGCAGAGGTCTGCACCGCTGGGCTGCTGGTCTGAAAGTGCGATGCAGGTGAGTTTCTCCCCCTTTTTATAGGCAGTATAGGTTTTCCGCTAGGCATCCTCTCGGCATCCTCTAGGCATCCTCTAGACATCCTTAATATCCGAGATAGATCCCCTCTGCGAACGTTTTTTCCGCTTTAAATGCTTTGTTTCCATGCTGTATCCATTCTGCATCCGTTCTGCATCCGTTCCGCGTCAGTTCCGCTTCCTCTCTGCGTCCGGGCGGATGCGAGTTGCACGGATGAGCAGCAGACGCCAAGCGGATATAGCGGATGCATAGCGGATGCAGAACGGGCGAACTGGATACATTTTCCGCGCAAAAGTTTTAAGCAGCCTAAAACTTTTGGAGCGGATGAAACATCCATAAACGGATGCTGGACGTATAGAGAGGAAGCAGTGAGTACATTGCGTTTTCGAACGGATGGCAAGCTTTTTTTCCATTTTACTTCCTCTTTGCATCCGTTGGTGCAGTGTGACAGGGGCTTTACCAGACAAAGCTGAGAAAGAATTGAGACTTTGTTTCAAGGACATTGCCTGGTTGATAAGATAGAGGAAAGAGCACGGGAGAATATTATTGCAGGTGCTCTTTTAGGTTTCTATAAACAACTGGAGTCTGGTGTTGAAACTTAGGAAAAGAAAAGGTGATAAGTTTTTGGAGAAGAGAGAAGAGAACTATAATAAGAGCCTTGGATAATTAAACAAAGTGCAGTGTGCTCTTTTTATTTTTTTTCTAAGCTGTGCTATCCCCCCTCATCAGTTTATCCTTTTTTCTGGAAATAGATATTTGGACTTTTGGCTTTTTGGAACTTGGCTTTCTGGAGCTTGTCTACTTTTCATATTGGATTCTTTTTGGTCCATTTTTATGTATCTTTTTATATTTGAGATCTCTTAATTGGATTAAGGTGTTGAAGAACCTGAAGAATTTTTTCCTTTCTTTTTTCTCCTTAGCCTTTTTCTTCACCTTTTTGCCTTCTTTGGGACTGTACAACTTTTCTTTTTTTCATGTTTGTTTATGATGTCCTTATGCTCTTTTTTTTTGTCACTTTTGAATTTTTATTGTCATCTAACTAATCGATTGGATTAAGGCATACAAGAGCCTGAAGAAATCTTTTTTTTTCCCTTTTTGCTTTTAAATTATTATTATTATTATTTGGTTGTTTCTTTTTTTCCACCATATTTGCTTGGAATTGTAGCTGGTTATTTTACAACTGGATTAAGGTCTAGAAGAATTTGAAGATTTTGAATTTTTCAAAATGAAAAATTTCAAATTTTTTCAAAATAACAGCTCCTGGTTCTTCAACTTCTGCTTCCCCCTCTCCACCATCTGGAGGACAACACTCAATACAGATAATGTTAAAGCAAGAAAAAGAACAAGAAAAAATGACCCTGCAGATGATTATGCAAGGAATTCAAAATATTCAAACAAGATCAGAGAACATTGAAAAAAGAACAGGGAACATTGAACAAAGAACAGAGACCATTGAACAAAGAACAGGGAAAACCGATGAAAAAGTGGAGAACATCCAACAATTGATGATGAAGTACGATGAGAGACTCCAAGAAATTGAAGAAGAAGGTAAATGAAGAGATAAGAAGATTGGAGACATTGATAACAGATTAATTGTGGTTGAACAAGATAAAAGTGGTATGCTGAGATGGGAGATGGACAGATC
>BLBF01011548.1:0-11344 GCA_015471245.1 Laticauda colubrina | reverse complement strand
AAATATGTGTTGGTTAGGCAGTGTTCTGTTAGTTCCATGAGGTCTTTAGCTGGTTGGTATTTATTTTTGATGATTTCAAGAGTTTCTTTTATTGGGACTTGAGTGAACAGTGAAACCACGTCGAAACTTATCAACTTCAACATCAACTTCAATGGGACTAAAACCCTGGCCACTATAGAAAACCCCAGCCACAGAATCATCAGAGAAGCCATAGAGATTGAAAAAAGACCTGACAGCATGAATAGAAGAGATGATTCCACCAGACTGTCAATCATTTGGAAGCCTGCACTCTCAAATAGAAAGATCTCCATGCCACAAGCCAGGCAAACACCTGGGCAAAAACAGACTCCCTCTGATAGCTCCAACCTAACCCCCCCAACAGGCACCCAGGTGAAACCCAGCTTGCTAATGAATAGCAGCTTACTAATGAAGAGCAGCCGTCCCTTCACACGGAGCCAAGCTGCACTAAAAGCCTCCAACACAAGAACAGACTGTTGCCAGCCAATCAAAGCCACAAAACAGACAGAAGAAACCAGGAACACCAATCAATCAAACTCCAAGTCCAATGAAACAGGTCCAGGCTCCCAACCAATCAAAATGGACCAGCCTCAAATTTAAAACCAGGAGCTGTAAGACCCATATCCATACAGAAGCCTGATGATGGCAGATGAGATTCTGCTGAAACGTTGCTAACAGATTCAATCAGGTGATAAAAGAGGATATTTGCTATTAATTCTTGATTTATAACAATTTAGAACTTTCAAGATTTCACCCTGGAATGAGAGAGAGGAATTGGCCCAAGATCACCCAGTCAGCTTCCATGCCTAAGGTAGGACTGGACTAGAACTCACATTCTCCTGGTTTCTAAGCCAGCACATTAGCTGCTACACCAAACTGGCTCTACCATAATTTCATCATGATTTTTCAGCCTCCTAGTGATCCACATTATCTGATCAGAAAAAGGCCAATGGGAAAAATCCCCTCCCTCCCATGAGCATTTCTCTTGGCACGTAAATCTGTGAAATTTTAGAGGCTGCAGATTTTTTGAGAAACAATGATGGGATGAACACCACATCTCCTGCCCAGTGCAACCAAGGCAGATGCAAAAATTCAGAAACCCAACTATGAAAAATTGTGGAACTTAACTTTGGGGAGAGTTAATTTGGTGAAGGTTAACATTGTTAATACTGACCTGTCCGATATCATGTTCATCCTGTTCTTGATTAAAACAGAAATGTAATATGCAGACATCTTTTAACATAGGTTCTGTTGTGTCAGTGTAGGTGGCAGAAGTGAAGATTTTTCAGGACAGAATGAAATAAGTAATATAGACAACATAGAAAAGTGGATAAATATGGCCTTGGGGGGCTTTGTTTATTTCAGACAATATAATTATTAAAGTTTCGGTCTAAAACTAAATAGTTCAAGATTCCAGACTACTTTTAGCCATGAAAATTTGCTGAGTTATTTTATTCTGTCTTTCTGTCTGCCTGATTCTATCTATCTTCCTCTTTCTCTCATTTACTTCATAGGATGGTTGTAAGAATAAAACAAAATGGATTCTCAAATAAGCTCCCTCATGTTTCCTGAGAAAAGCAGGAAATAATTAAAATAAATCATTCTGTTGTTTGGAATTGCACAAGAAATGCACTTTTTAAAAAAATCAGAAAAGATTAATAAGATGATCAATTTATGTTTGGGTGGGCCCCAAAACCTATAGCTTTGTGCATTAAGCCAGGAAAAGGAAACCCTCTGGAAAGTATAATACACAATGGCAAAAAAATGTTTATTGTATAGAAGGTATTCTAAATGGCTTTTTCATTCTCTGTTGCACATTTAATACATAAAGGAGTTTAGAATGCTTTATGTAATACAGGACATTTTCCACCTAATTGGAGAAATTGCAAGACTGTAGTCACATTTAAATGAGAACTTGAGTAACAATTTTATTGATAATACTTCACCCATCGATCTTCAAGGGAAGATGCCATTTTCCTGCAATGGAAATGCTTGGGCTATGTGCAACCCTGGGATAAGTCCCAATAGCCCCAGATAGTGGAATGGAATTTGTATGATGTGTTCATCATACTAATGACACCCCCACTCAAAAAAAAAAATACATGTTTCTTGCTTATAGCCCATGCTTAAAGGACACAATTACCCATTTAAGTCAGATGACTGAGAGAGAAAACCACCTAAGAGAGGGCAAACCCCATTCAGTTCTAGCATTGACAATTTTACCTACTTGGTTAATGAAATGTCTTTAAGAAAACAACCAAGCTTAAAGAGTACCAAGGACCCCACAATTCAACCTTGAGCTACATTTATTCCATTCTATTGGTACTTCCTTATTGTCCCTACAATCCTGCCCTTTGTGCACTACTGGTCTGTAGTACTAGTCTCCCATAAAGGTGCCATTCATATATGAGCCATCTAGCTTGAAATGGCTTTGTGGGATGAGAATCTCAGCTCATGAATGATTGCTAATAGTTCCTATAATTGAGAGTGTGTGAAAAAATATGATAAACAAGTGCACCCAGTGTCAGGGATAAATCTTTGAGTATAATTCAAAGCAGATGGTGTGATAGATGACAACAGAAACTGTAATTGTAGCATCAGGAAAAAATATGAAACATTTTTTCAATTGTATTGTTATAGTAGAATCCTAATCCATTTTTCAGAAAATCTAATTTCAGGTCGAACAGGACAAAGTAATATCAAGTTATCTTCTTTGGCATTTCAAATGCTTCTTTTTGAAAATGGGCATGTTAGAATTTGCTTTGTTGGCATATGTTGCTGTTTTTTATTGCTATTGCAGAGAATCAGTTGATTTTTATATTGGCCTTAGGCTAAGCAACAAAACATATTATGCACATTTTGTAAATAAAATTTCAGTTGAATTTCTTATTATTTTCAATATATCTATGTACAGTGTTTTATATAATTAACAGTACAAGGATTAAAATGCAAACACTACATCAACAAATAGTATACTTTAATAACAGTATATAATTTATTATCTTATATATTTAACAAAGTATATGTTGCTCTATAGTATGTTTTATTTTTTTTTATTTTTACATTATAATGTATATATAGAGATCAAGCATGGTATAGTAGTTAAGGTGATGAACCAGGAAATGGGAGACCCGGGGCCTAGGCCTCCCTTAGTCACCGAAGCCAACTTGCAAACTTTGAGACAGATGGTCCCTGTCAACCCTAAACAATGTCAATGACATGTCAACTGATACAACTTCTGATCAGATTATGCCTTCATAGGGTCACTGTAAGAACTATCTAAATGTGACAAGAAAAAGAAACTTGCAATCCTTCAGGACACTCTAAGAAAAACAATTACACATTATATTATGTGTGCTATGATTAATAGATTTCATGTGCCATCAAGTCAGTGTCAAAATCTTAATAACCAGATATATTCATTTCTTCCATGATAACCTGGTTTTTCAGGTTAATTATAGTTGCTTTGTAAGATAAATATTATTGTGCTATTGGCATACGAAAGGAATAGACCATAATCTGCCATGTGGCAACTCATAAAACATTCCTGACACCATGCTCTCCAATGTAAGAGAAAGAGAGAATAAATGAAACTGAATATTGTGTTAAATGTGATTGGCAGCCAATCAGCAAATTAAGCATAATTTTCAAGACCAACATCTCCCTAAAGAGAGTATAACCTCTAATATCTATGAAAAGTTTTTAATCAGTGCATGCTACTGCTCTATTGGTGAAACATGCACACTAACCTCACAATCAATACAAAAGTTACAAGTGGTACAAAGAACCATGGAAAGATACATGCCTGACATTACAAGACAAGATACAAAGACATCCACATGGATTAGAGAACAAACTACAGTGTACAAACAAGAGAGTAAAAGAATTGAAATTGAAATGGGCTAGTCACATAGCAAGAAGATCTGGTGGCCAGTGGACCAAGGCAGTCATAGAATGGATCCCATTTGATAAAAAAGCATCCATGAAAGAAATTTAAAACAAGATGAATCAATAATATCAGCAAGTATTGCAGGCCTAATTGGCAAAAAAAAGTTCAGGACAATGGCTAAAAATGATGATGTTATGGTATTATAATATAATTGGTTGATTTATCAATATTAATATTCCGATAGTTTTTCTCAATAAATTCTAATTAATCTTATAATTCTTTGTGGTTTTAGTCTTGTAATGATTTTGTCCTATTAGTTTAATATTTTAGTTACTTTACTCATAAGCTATAAAAAGTTGCAGTTTAAATGGTCTTTTCTACTGGGCAGTGATTGAAATAAAATGAATGAATTTTTAATTATTATTTTTGTTATGATTGTGCAGTTATTGTTTTAATGAATTCGCTTTTGAATGTGCCCTACTTTGCAAAGACACCAAAAGACTATGAAATACTGAACTAGGAAAAAGCTTTCCTATGACAATACATTGAAGAGATTGAAAACTGAGGTAAAATTTCTATTCCATAAAGTACAATAATCATAATTTTAACACCAATTTTCTGAATACTTGAGAAGGGGAACATTGGACTCAACAATGAGCATTCAGTCATGGGCAATGAAACAGGAAATGAAAAATAGAAGAGAGGTGCTTTTTTTCTTAAATCACAGCATGCTGAGAAATCTAATAATATTTGTGTGTTTGTTGCTAGATAAATTTATTTTGAAACTCGTGTATTGACTCTTATTTTTCATAATACTCTTTACAAAAGCACCCTAAGGCCCCATTATTGGACTAATGACTTCTAGCATTTCATTGCAAATATAATTTCTAATTGGACTGGAAAAATAAAGCCAGTCCAGCTAGAATAATTACTCAGTTACAATCGACTGTTCTCTCAATCTTTCTCTTTGTTTCACATGCACACACATGATGGGGGAGGGGGGAGGGAGAAAGAGGGACCACCCATGGAGAGCATTTTTAAATGTGGAGAGATGGTGATTTATGAGGCCTATCAACCTCCATTGATTTCAGAAGAAAATCTCTCGTTGATATCAAGTGAGGATGGGATGAGACAGTTTTTATTTCCCAAATGCACGTTGGTATAATAAACTAGATAGCAGAGAGTAAAGGTTCCTGAAGAATGATTTTAAAGTCAACTTAGGAATCACCATTTACTATTTATGTAGATCATGATTACACTCAGCTCTTCCTATACTCTAAAAAAATTGCCAAAGATCATTCCAAAATCCTAACTTTAGGTCAGTGTCAGGGTTTCCTAGAGGAATCTATTGGCCATTATAAAAAAAAAAGAGGATATTGGACCTGACAGGTTTTTGTTCTCATTTAGCAGGACTGATTATATGTTCCTAAACTTTCCAGTTTTTTCTTTGTTGCCTTTAGAGAAAAAGACAAGATGATATATCCTTCCGAAGCCAACAGATTCTGTCAATGAATTCAACATAAGCAAAAATCTAATATTTAAAGTAACAAATGTAATGTTTAAGATAAGCATATAATTAAGAGTGCAGGATACACCATGTGACACACAACACAGCCAACAAGTGAAGGAATAATTGTAAGATTCAGGAGGTACAATCAGGACTCAGCAACTGTCACTAACCATCAGTGAACCTTCATTCAATTTATGAAAATTGTGTCACATATTCAAAAAATAGATGAGAAGTTGGGAGGTCCGAAGGGCCAATTCAGTTCTGCTCTTTGTCTTAAAGATAAGTATTATCCCATATCTAAGCAATGTAAGTTCAAAATATGCAACTCCTGTATCACAATCTGTCCTCAAGCCCATGTCACACTGCCAACGGATGCAAAAAAGACACAGGGGACAAGCAAAATGTTCCATCCATTGTTATCCGCTCTCAAAAGGGGCAAAAATTTGCATAACCGGAGCAGATAACACGGACGCATGGAGGACACAGGGCAGATGCAAAGTGGATGCGGAACGGAAGCCTAGAGGATGGGAGCGGATGGGAGCGGATGACACATCCGCAGGGCTTCCGGGGGGTCTCAGCAAAGTGGACGCGGAACGGAAAGAGAGGATGCGGAGCGGACGCCGAGCGGATGAAGCGGATGCACAGCGGAAGCCTAGTGGATGCACAGCGGAAGCCTAATGGATGCCTGGCGTTAATTGCGCATGCGGGGAGGATGCATTGCGTCAGCCCCGTGGATATAACGGAAGCAGATCGGAAGCAGGTCGCCATTCAGAGGAAAGACCTGCTTCCAGACACATCGACTGCCTTGCCTGCCCTGCCTGCATGTCTGCCTGCCAGCCTCCCTGCCAGCCTTGCTGCCAGCCAGCCTTGCTGCCAGCCTTCCTGTCAGCCTTGGTGCCTGCCTCCCTGCCAGCCTTGGTGCCTGCCTTGGTGCCAGCCTCCCTGCCAGTCTTGGTGCCAGCCTTGGTTCCTGCCAGCCTCCCTGCCAGCCAGGAACCCCACTACCATGTGGAAGCACAGCAAGCCTCAGCCATCTGCTGCCAGCCCTGGCAAGAGGGACAGGGCTACCATCCCACCCCCGGGCCCTCACTCTGGTTCTGCTGGGGCTTCTGCAGCACGGGCTCGCTCTTCTGGGGCTGGCGCTTCTGCTACTTCTGCTTCTGGAGGAGCTGATGACAAGCACTCCAGCACCAGCCACCTCCACAGCACCTGCACCTTTCACCCCTGAGACTGAGCGACCAAGAGGAGTGCCAGAGACTCATTTTTGTCTTATAGTTTGTTGTTAATAAAGTCTATTCTTGATTCACACACTTGCTTCATTTCTTTTTTTTAATAAAGTCTTGCTGGAAACTTTTAGAAATGGTTTAAGCCTTTGCATGCTTGTGGGATGGGTAAGGATAGCTTTGGGATGGGTTAGGATACCTGTGGGATGGGTAATAGCTGTGGGATGGGTTGGATAGCAGTGGGATAGATAAACCTCCAGTACAAGCATAGTGGGACTGTATGGTCCACCCTCCCAGGTGCCACACCTACGGCCCTTTATTATCAATAATAATGTAATAATTATCCACACATGTCAATATAAACACAACTCTTTATTAAACACCCTGTTCATTGTATGTCCACCCAACATACATGGCCCAATCTCATCCGTGCGATGAGACAGGCTGAAGGAAGCATCCATTAAGCATCTACCATCCTGTTTTGCCACTCCACTGCTCCAGCTGGGGAGTTGCACCAGTGTTTCAGGAGGTTGCGCTGCTTCTTCGCTTCATGTGAGGCTCTGTTGGGGCCTTTCACATCCTCAGTGTCTATCAGGTTTCGCCCTTGCCTCCATTCCCCAGGCTCCATGTCCCCATTGCCTTGTTGGAGGTCCACGAGCCTGTTCTGCAAGACTGGGTAGCGGGTGCGCATGAGATTGTGCAGGATGCAGCAAGCTTCCATGATCCTCCTCACACTCTCTGGGCGATGCTGCATGGTGGTGAGAAGTACCTGGAACTTGTTGGCCAGGATGCCAAAGGCGTTCTCCACCACCCGCCTTGCCCTGGACAGCCTGTAGTGGAAGATCCTCTCTTCACGGGTGAGGAGTCTGGAGGTGTAGGGCTTCATGAGGTAGGTTGTGAGGGAGAAGGCGTCATCCCCCACGATGAAGTAGGGCACATCTTGTGTGTCGTTGGGCAGGGGTTCTGGATCTGGGAAGCCCACGATGAGGTTGCGTTCCAGCTCCTACTTGAGGTGACTGGCGTTGTATACCTGGGCATCTGAAGATGAGCCGTTGCCTGAAGCATCGATGTACATGAACTTGTAGTCAGCATCGACCATGACAAAGAGGATGATGCTAAAGAAGCCCTTGGAGTTGAAATAAGTGGACCCTGACTTGGGTGGTGCTTTGCAGGCCACGTGCTTCCCATCGATGGCTCCAACGGTGTGTGGTAAGTTCCACTTCTGATACCACTGCTCTGCAACTTTCTTCCATCCTTCTTCAGTGGAGGTGTACTGGAGGAGCTCCTCCTTGTATTCTTCGATGATGGCCTGCACCACTTCTCTGACCACAATGCTGATGGTTTTGGATGGCACCCTCCAGCCGTACTGCATGCTCCTGTAGGAGGTCCCTGAGGCCAGGTGGCGCAGAGTGCATGCCACCTTGAGCCCAGGTTCCAGGCTGGGCCGGAAGCTGGTGTTTGCCTTGGTCAACCTGGGTGTCAGGCGCTGCACAACTTCGTCAAACATGGCTGGAGGCATCCTCATGAAGTTCTGGAACGCCCGAGTGTCTTCGCTCCTGAGCTCCCCCATCAGCTTGTTGTACAGTCCGTCCTCTGCTCTTCTGGTGAACCATCTTCGGATCCAGACTCTTTTTGGGTGGCTCCTTTTCTTCTCGCAGTAGAGTTCACAGAGCCTGCAGATGGCTTCGCACTGTTGCAGAACGATGGTGGCTGCCAAAAGGACTTTGTTACAATCCACGGTGGACATGACTGGATGCTGTGGAAGAGGAAGAGGCAGATGAAGGCTGCAAAGGTCTGCACCGCTGGGCTGCTGTTCTGAAAGTGAGATGCAGGCGAGTTGCTCCCCCTTTTTATAGGCAGTATATGTTTTCCGCTAGGCATCCTCTAGGCATCCTCTAAGCATCCTCTAGACATCCTTAATATCCGACATAGGTCCCCTCTGCGAACGTTTTTTCCGTTTTAAACGCTTTGTTTCCATTCTGCATCCACTAGGCATTTGTTCTGCGTCCGTTCCGCTTCCTCCCTGCGTCTGGGCAGATGGAGTTCCGCGGATGCGCAGCGGATGCCTAGCGGATATAGCGGATGCGTAGCGGATGCGTAGCAGATGCATAGCGGATGCAGAACGGACGAACTGGATACATTTTCCGCGCAAAAGTTTTAGGCAGCCCAAAACTTTCTGAGCAGATGAAACGTCAATAAACGTATGGTGGACGGATAGAGAGGAAGCCAAATGGAGGCGGTGAGTACATCGCGTTTTCTAACAGATGCCAAGGTTTTTTGTCCGTTTTACATCCTCTTTGCATCCGTTGGTTCAGTGTGACATGGGCTTCACTTCCAGTCATTGATAAGGGAACAGGAAAAAGGCAGTAGAGATGGACTCGGAAAATTTGCTGGTGGGTTGTGCTTGCCCTCATATCTGGTTATCCAGTTAATTCATGGTGGGGCAATAGAATGCAGTTTTGCCCATTGCTGAGACTTCAATCCTGACTGTCTCAAGATAGATTCAGCCTTCCATTCTCCCAAAATTGATAAAATGAGGACCCACATTGTTGGGGGAAACATGCTGAAATTTGTAAACTGCTCAGAAAGTGCTGTAAAACACTATACGTAAATCTAAATGCTATTGCTGTATGGCATTATACAATATATTGAATTAGTCTAATAGGCCATCAAAAGCTAACTAAGAGTTAAAATTAACCAGACTTAACATGTTGAATAAATATGACCATTGGGTTTTTAATTAATATAGTTAAATATTCTGTATAAATCCAATCTATGCATGTGTACTTATCTTTATAAATAGAGACAGGATGTTTAACTGCCTGCATTCACACTTCATAGAACATACTACTACTATGTTAGGAGAGCACACCTTTCTCCTGTCCTGGCCAACTTTTTTTTTTTTTTAAAGTTTTTATTAATTTTCTACAAACAAACAAACATACAAAACATTAAAAACATCTACTCTCATATATACTTCCGGTGTATCGGTTGGTTCATCAGTTTTGTGCATTCATTTTATAGTGTCAATTACAATTATATTGCATAACCACTCATATTGTCAATCCATATTCTAATATTACTAAAGAAAAAAAAAAATTTTTTTTTCTGACTATACTTTTAATCATTCATGCTTTGCGAGATAACAATACTTCAAACAATTTGTCGTATAATCATAACAAATCAATCCTAAAAAACTCTTCATATATATAATATTAATGCTCTATTATTGTATTTTATCATCTAACCATTGATAAAAAAAACCCCAAATTGCATAAAATTGTTTATCTTCTTGTTCCCTAATTTCAAATGTCAATCTACTCATCTCAGCACATTCCAATATTTTCTTAATAATTTCTTCCTGCAATGGTATTTTCTCATTCTTCCAGTTTTTAGCAAATACAATCCTAGCCGCCGTTAATACATTTACAATCAAATATTTCAAGTCTTTATTATATATATCAGGTAAAATTCCCAATAAAAAGATCTCTGGCTTCAAGTCTATGTGTTTCTTTGTCATTTTTTCCAACCACATGTGAATTTTAGTCCAATATTTTCTAGCATTCTCACAAGTCCACCACATATGATAGTATGAGCCAGGTATCTGATGACATTTCCAACATTTTTCAGATTTATTCTTGAACATTCTTGCTATTCTTGTCGGGGGAAGGTGCCACCTGTAAAACATCTTATACAAGTTTTCTTTATATGCTATTGACATTGTCATTTTATAATTTTGAGACCACAATTTTTGCCATTGCTCTAAATCAATTCCATATCCAAAATTCTTCCCCCATGCAATCATAGTTTCTTTAACTTGTTCTTCCTCTAGCTTAATTCCCAATAAATAACCATATAACTTTTTAATCACTTTCTCATCAGTACCCATCAATATCTTATCTAAATCAGTCTGTTTATCATAGAATCCTTCCGTTTTAAAATCTTCAAGATATCTTGAGTGTATTTGCGCATATGAAAACCAATTCATCCTTATACCTTGTTCCTCTAAATTTTGGATCGTTTTAAGTCCACCCTTTTCATCCAACAGTTCCCCATATCTAACTGTTTGTTCCTTTTTATAGATCATAGGATAGGAAAATGCTTCAATAGTCGATAACCAAATTGGAATTTTCAAATAACATTGTTTTTTTATCTTCTCCCAATTTAACCACAAAGACTCCCGTATATAATGTCTTCTGAAATACCCCTGTGTTTTAGTTCCCTTGTACCATAAAAAAGCATGCCAGCCCAACAGTAAATCATGTCCTTCTAATGTCAACAATCTATGTTTTCTTAATGTTATCCATTCTTTGACCCACATCAAACTTGCAGCTTGATAATACAATTCCCAATTAGGCAGGCCAAAACCTCCTCTATTTCTAGCATCTTGCAAAAGTTTTAACTTTATTCTCGCTTTTTTACCTTGCCATATAAACTTCAACATAGTTTTATTTAAATCTTCAAAATAGTCTTTTCCAAGTCTAATTGGTATTGTTTGAAAGAGAAATAAAATTCTAGGTAAAATATTCATCTTAATTGTTGAAATTCTCCCTATTAATGACAATTGTAAATTTTCCCATTTCTTCAAATCTGTAATTATCTGTTGTTTAAGTTTAATATAATTATTCTCTTTTAATGTGCTACATCTTGCTGTCAAATATATCCCCAGATACTTAACCTTGTTTGTAATTTGAATTTTCAAAA
>BLBF01011546.1:0-15450 GCA_015471245.1 Laticauda colubrina | reverse complement strand
TGTGTGTGTGTGTGTGTGTGTGTGTGTGTGTGTTTTCTGAGGTTTTCGCAGGTATTTGTATGTGGATCTTTGGTTATTCGGGTTTTCTCCCGCGTAGAATTGGAAGTATCTAGGCAACGTTTCAATGAAGTCTCATTCATCATCTTCAGGCTTGTTTCTTCAGCTCTGTGCTTCTCAGAGTAATGTGAGCTTGCAGCTGCTTCTTCCTTTTAACTGCTAGCGGGGGTGTGACTTGATTGGGTGGGGGCTTGACTGTGTTCTGATTGGGTGGGGCTGTGTTCTCATTGGTTGGGGGTTTGGCTGTGTTCTGATTGGTAGGTGGGTTGGCTGTGTTCTGATTGGCTGGGGGTGTGTTCTATTTAGGTGGGGGCTTGGTTGTGCTCAGGTTAGTCTTAGTTGCTGGGGGATTTGAGCTGGTGAGCTGTGATCCTGTTGTTTGGCTTCGTGTTCGTGGTCGTGCCACATCTTCATGGTGGGTGTCAGTTCGCTTCTTGTATGGGTCAGAGGGGTTTGAAGCGGGTCGTGGTGCAGCTGCAGTATGGCTTCTAGTTCGTGGTCGTGTCTCCTCTTCTGTGTGGGTGTGAGTCTTTTTTCTCTGTGGAAGTGTGGTGGTAGCATCTTGTGTTGTACTTGTGGGTGTGGGTCTGGTGTCATTCTTCATGTTAGGTACTCGTTTATTAATGATGGCAGGTTTCCAAATGGTTGGTAGGCGGGAGGTATCATATCATTTATTCATGTTGTATGGACATTTTTCTATCTCTATGGCTTCTCTGATTATTCTATTGTTGAAGTGTTCGGTGTTGGCGATAGTTCTGGTATTTTTAAAGTCAATTTCATGTCCTGTGGCTTTGAGGTGTTGGACCAGGGAAGAGGTCAGTTCTTCTTTTTTGATTGAGTTCTTCTGTTCTTCAATGCGTGCACTAATTCTTCTGTTAGTTTGTCCGATGTATATGGCGGTGCAGGAGGTGCAAGGGATTTCATATAATCCTTGGTTTTCTAACTCAATTTTGTCTTTAGGGTTTCTTAGGATGGGGGATATTTTTCTGTTTGTGCAGAATGCTGTTTTAATGTTGTGTTTTTGGAAGATCTTGCTGATTTTGTCTGTATGGGAGGAGGGCTTTGCAATTCTCTTGTTCTCTGTCTTGGCTTTTGGTTGGGGTTTCTTTTTGGATTAGGTGGGTAATCTTCTTTTTTTGGAATCCATTGGCTGTTAGTACATTAGTGAGAGTGTGTAGTTCGGTTTTTAAATGTTGTTTGTCAGCTTAGCATTTTGTTCTGGAGATCAGTTTCTCGGCTGTGGAATTGATCTGTACTGGGTGGTGGTGTGAGAGTGCATGTAGATAGCGGTTTGTATGTGTTTTCTTGTGGTAGATGGTGTGTCCTAGAGAGCCATTGGATTTTTTTGTATACTAAGACATCTAGGAAGGGAGGTTGATTGTTGGCTTCTGTTTCCATGGTGAATTGTATTTTGGGGTATAGGCTGTTGAGGTGTGTGAGGAAGTTACTCAGTTTTTCTTTCCCATGTGGCCAGATTATGAAGGTGTCATCTATGTATCTGAGCCAGAATTTGGGTTTGTGATCATATTTTTTTAGAGCTTGTGTTTCAAAGTGTTCCATATAGAGGTTTGCGATGAAAGGTGAGACAGGTGATCCCATGGGTGCTCCTTCTATTTGTTTGTATTTTTGTCCATTGTAGGAGAAGTATGTTTTGGATAGGCAGTGGTTGGTAAGATCTAGGATGTACTTGGGGGGGTGGGGTTGTATTTGTTTTGGATGGTTGTCAAGGCTTCTTTTACAGGCACTTGGGTGAAGAGGGATATGACATCGAAGCTCACTAGTAGGTCGCTGGGTTGTAAATTTTGTTTCTTTATGATCTCGATGAACTGGAATGAGTTTCTTACATGTGAGTTGATGGATTCTGCATAGGGCTGTAGTTGTTTGGCGAGAAATTTGGCTAAGTTTTGTAGAGGTGAGCCTATGAAGCTGACTATTGGTCTAAGTGGGGTTCCTTTTTTATGTATCTTGGGGACACCATAAAGCTTGGGGCATCGGGATGATTTTTCTCTGGGTATGATTCTTTGCTGGATTTCTTTGCTGATGGGGGAGGCTTTTATTTTGGATCTAGTGGTTTTTTCTAGGTAGGTGGTGGGCTCAGTGTTTAGGGGTTTGTATGTGGGGTCTTGGAGTAGGTTGGTTAACTTGGTTTGGTAGTCAGAAGTGTTCATAACCACTGTCACGTTGCTCTTGTATGCTGGTGGGATTATTATGCTGGTGTCTTCTTTCAGGTTAAGTAGTGCAGTTTGTTCTTCTTTGGATAAGTTGCTTTTGGGTGGTTTGCTCGTGCAGAGGATGTTGGTGATATTGATTCTGATTCTATTAGCATCATCAGGGTTGGTTTTGGTCAGGCTGGTTTCAATTCCACCTATGATGGTTTCTGTGGGGATCTGTTTAGGAGCGACAGCAAAGTAGAACCCTTTCGAAAGGATATTGGTTTCGGCTTCGGTGAGGATCTTGTCTGAGATGTTGTGCACTGTTTGTTTCATGTATGGCTGTGAGGGGGGAGGAGTTTGTTTCTGGTGTTGTTGTAGTTTTCTGAGTTTTTTGGTTTGTGTGTCTGTCTTGAGGGTGGTCTGTGTTTCAGCTCTCCAGACAGTGAATTGTTTGCATTTGTCCCAAACTAAGGGGTGAATCTCATTGCTGAGTCTGAGGTGAAGTGTGAGGAGTTCTATGTTGATTTAGTCAAGGAGGAATCTTTTTGTGTGGAGTTCATTTCTAATGAGGGCCAATTCTGTTCCTTTTAGGATGCATTTGGTGGCTGTTGTGTTGGTGTGGAATTTCAATTGGAAGCTTATGGGGATTAAATTTTGATCTCAGAAGTTGCGTAGGAAGGTGAGAACGCATACATTTAGAAAACATTTATAGGAAGGTGAGAATGCATATATAGAAAATATATACATACATACATACATATATATATACATATGTGCTGTTTAGCTTCCTTCGGGTATTATCTCACATCATTGTAGTTCTGTTAAAGTTGTAGCAACGTTTCAGCAGAATCTCATCTGCCATCCTCAGGCTTCTGTATAGAGTTAGTTCCTGGTTTCAAATTTGAGACTGGTCCATTCTGATTGGCTAGGAGCCTGGGTCTGTGTTCATTGGACTTGGAGTTTGATTGATTGGTGTTTCTGGTTTCTTCTGTCTGTTTTGTGGCTTTGATTGGCTGGCAACACTCTGTTCTTGTCTTGGAGGCTTTCAGTGCAGCTTGGCTCTGTGTGAAAGGACGGCTGCTCTTCATTAGCAAGCTGCTCTTCATTAGCAAGCTGGGTTTCACCTGGGTGCCTGGTGGGGGGGTGTTTGAGTTGGAGCTATCAGAGGGAGTCTGTTTTTACCCAGGTGTTTGCCTGGCTTGTGGCATGGAGATCTCTCTATTTGAGAGTGCAGGCTTCCAAATGATTGACAGTCTGGTGGAATCATCTCTTCTATTCATGCTGTCAGGTCTTTTTTCAATTTTAATGGATTCTCTAATGATTCTGTGGTTGGGGTTTTCTACAGTGGCTAGGGTTTTAGTGCCATTGAAGTTGATGTTGTGACCTGTGGTTTTCATGTGTTGGACTAGTGAGGAGGTGTGTTCCAGCTTTTTTACTGCATTTTTGTGTTCCTCTAGGTGGGTACTTATTCTTTTATTGGTCTGTCCAATGTATGTGGCCGGGCATGATGTACAGGGAATTTTGTATATGCCTTGGTTTTTCAGGTCAATTTTGTCTTTGGGGTTCCTCAGGATGGCTGCTATTTTTTGTCTGTTTTGAAGGCAGTCTTGATGTGATGCCTGTGTAGTATCTTACTGATTTTATCTGTAGTACCTCTTATGTAGGGCAGGACAGCTGTTCCATAGGTCTGTTGGTCTTCTAGGTCTCTGTTATGTCTTGGTGTGTTTTTGTGGATCAGGTTGGTGATTTTGTTTTTGTGGAAGCCATTGGCTGTCAATACTTCAGTCAGGGTGCATTGTTCAGTCTTTATATGTGTCTTATCTGCCAGGCGTTTGGTTCTGGTAATTAGTGTTTTCGCTACGGAATTTTTCTGTGCTGGGTGGTGGTGGGATTGGGCGTTGAGGTAGCAGTTGGTGTGTGTTTTCTTTTGGTATATGGTGTGTCCCAGTGTGCCATCTGTTCTTTTGTAGATTAGTACATCTAGGAATGGTAGTTTGTTTATTTCCGTTTCCATGGTGAACTTGATTTTGGGGTGTGTGTTGTTTAGATGTGTTAGGAAATTGTTTAGGTTTTCTTTTCCATGGGGCCAAATCACAAATGTGTCATCGATGTATCTTAGCCATAGTTTGGGTTTGTGGGTGGCATTAGCCAGGGCTCTGGATTCGAATTCTTCCATGAACAGGTTTGCAATGACGGGTGACAGTGGTGATCCCATAGGGGCTCCTTCAATTTACTTGTATCTTTGTCCTTTGTATGTGAAATATGTGTTGGTTAGGCAGTGTTCTGTTAGTTCCATGAGGTCTTTAGCTGGTTGGTATTTATTTTTGATGATTTCAAGAGTTTCTTTTATTGGGACTTGAGTGAATAGTGAAACCACGTCGAAACGTACAAGCAGATCTTCTTGTTCTACGTGTAGATCTTTGATCATTTCTAAGAAGTGGTATGAGTTTTGTACATATGAAGCTGCGGTTTCAGCATGGGGCTGTAGTTGTTTTGCTAAGTATTTAGCTAGGTTTTGTAATGGTGCTTCTATGGAGCTGACTAAGGGTCTAAGGGGTATGCCTTCTTTGTGTATTTTTGGGAGGCTGTATAATTTGGGGCATCTAGAAGATTTTTCTCTTGGGATGATCATCTGTTGGATTTCTTTGCTTATGTGGCTGGTTATAATTTTCTTCTTGGTTAATTTTTCTAGATATGTGGTTGGGTCTGTGTTTATAGGTTTGTATGTGGAGTCTTGGAGTAGGTGTGTCAATTTTGTTTCATAGTCTTTTCTGTCCATTACTACTGTGGCATTTCCTTTGTCTGCTGGGAGTATTATTATGCTGTTATCATTTTTCAGGGTTTGTTGTACTCTGAATTCATCTTTTTGCAAATTATTTTTGGTGGTTTCATTGTGCATAAGATGTGAGTAACCTGGTGTCTTATTCTGTCAGCTTCATGTGTATTTAATTTGGTTAGGCTGGATTCTACTGCACATATGAAGGATTCTGTTGGGATTTTTTTGGGTGCTATTTTTTTTTTTGTAAGTTTTGACGTGGTTTCACTATTCACTCAAGTCCCGATAAAATAAACTCTTGAAATCATCAGAAATAAATACCAACCAGCTAAAGACCTCATGGAACTAACAGAACACTGCCTAACCAACACATATTTCATATACAAAGGACAAAGATACAAGCAAATTGAAGGAGCCCCTATGGGATCACCACTGTCACCCGTCATTGCAAACCTGTTCATGGAAGAATTCGAATCCAGAGCCCTGGCTAATGCCACCCACAAACCCAAACTATGGCTAAGATACATCGATGACACATTTGTGATTTGGCCCCATGGAAAAGAAAACCTAAACAATTTCCTAACACACCAAAACAGTACACACTCCAAAATCAAGTTCACCATGGAAACAGAAATAAACAAACAACTACCATTCCTAGATGTACTAATCTACAAAAGAACAGATGGCACACTGGGACACACCATATACCAAAAGAAAACACACACCAACCGCTACCTCAACGCCTAATCTCACCACCACCCAGCACAGATAAATTCCGTGGCGAAAACACAAATTACCAGAACCAAACGTCTGGCAGATAAGACACATATAAAGACTGAACTATGCACCCTGACTGAAGTATTGACAGCCAATGGCTTTCAAAAAAACAAAATCACCAACTTGATCCACAAAAACACACCAAGACATAACAGAGACCTAGAAGATCAACAGACACATGGAACAGCTTTCTTGCCCTACATAAGAGGTACTACAGATAAAATCAGTAAGATACTACACAGGCATCACATCAAGACTGCCTTCAAAACAGACAAAAAAATAGCAGGCATCCTGAGAAACCCCAAAGACAAAATTGACCTGGAAAACCAAGGCATATACGAAATTCCCTGTACATCATGCCCGGCCACATACATTGGACAGACCAATAGAAGAATAAGTACCCGACTAGATGAACACAAAAATGCAGTAAAAAAGCTGAAACACACCTGCTCACTAGTCCAACACATGAAAACCACAGGTCACAACATCAAGTTCAATGGCACTAAAACCCTAGCCACTATAGAAAACCCCAACCACAGAATCATCAGAGAAGCCATAGAGATTGAAAAAAGACCTGAAAGCAACTCTTTATTAAACACCCTGTTCATTGTAGGCCAACCAAACATACATGGCCCAATCTCAACCGTGTGATGAGACAGGCTGAAGGAAGCATCCATTAAGCATCTACCATCCTGTCTTGCCACTCCACTGCTCCAGCTGGGGAATTGCACCAGTGTCTCAGGAGGTTGCGCTGCTTCTTCGCTTCATGTGAGGCTCTGTTGGGGCCTTGCACATCCTCAGTATCAATCAGGTTTTGCCCTTGCCTCCATTCCCCAGGCTCCATGTCCCCATTGCCTTGTTGGAGGTCCAAAAGCCTGTTCTGCAAGACTGGGTAGCAGGTGCTCATGAGATTGTGCAGGATGCAGCAAGCTTCCATGATCCTCCTCATGGTCTCTGGGCAATGCTGCATGGTGGTGAGAAGTACCTAGAACCTGTTGGCCAGGATGCCAAAGGCGTTCTCCACCACTCACCTTGCCCTGGACCGCCTGTAGTTGAAGATCCTCTCTTCACGGGTAAGGAGTCTGGAGGTTTAGGGCTTCATGAGGTAGGTTGTGAGGGAGAAGGCGTCATCCCCCACGATGAAGTAGGGCACATCTTGTGTGTCGTTGGGCAGGGGCTCTAGATCTGGGAAGCTCCACTTCTGATACCACTGCTCTGCAACTTTCTTCCATCCTTCTTCAGTGGAGGGGTACTGGAGGAGCTCCTCCTTGTATTCTTCGATGATGGCCTTCACCACTTCTCTGACCACAATGCTGATGGTGTTGGATGGCACCCTCTAGCTGTACTGCATGCTCCTGTAGGTGGTCCCTGAGGCCAGGTGGTGCAGCGTGAGTGCCACCTTGAGCCCAGTTTCCAGGCTAGGCCGGAAGCTGGTGTTTGCCTTGGTGTCAGCCACTGCACAAGTTCGTCAAACATGGCTGGAGGCATCCTCATGAAGTTCTGGAATGCCCGAGTTTCTTCGTTCCTGAGCTCCACCATCAGCTTGCTGTACAGTCCGTCCTTTGCTCTTCTGGCGAACTATCTTTGGACCCAGACTCTTTTTGGCTGCCTCTTTTTCTTCTCGCAGTAGAGTTCACAGAGCCTGCAGATGGCTTCGCACTGTTGCAGAACAATGGTGGACATTACAGGATGCTGTGGAAGAGGAAGAGCCAGATGAAGGTTGCAGCGGTCTGCACCACTGGGCTGCTGTTCTGAAAGTGAGATGCAGATGAGTTGCTCCCCTTTTTTATAGGAAATATAGGTTTTCCGCTAGGCATCCTTTAGGCATCCTCTAGGCATCCTCTAGACATCCTTAATATCCGAGATAGGTCCCCTCTGCAAAGGTTTTTTCCATTTTAAATGCTTTGTTTCCGTGCTGCATCCGTTCCACGTCCGTTCCTCTTCCTCCCTGCATCCGAGCGGATGCGAGTTGCGCGAATGCGCAGCAGATGCCTAGCGGATATAGCGGATGTGTAACGGATGCGTAATGGATGCCTAGCGGATGCGTAGCGGATGCAGAATGGATGAACTGGATACATTTTCCATGCAAATGTTTTGGGCAGCCCAAAACTTTTGGAGCGGATGAAACATCAATAAACGGATGCTGGACAGATAGAGAGGAAGCAAAACGGAGTCAGTGAGTACATCACGTTTTCCAACGGATGGCAAGCTTTTTTCTCCATTTTACATCCTCTTTGTATCCGTTGGTTCAGTGTGACATGGGCTTAAGATCAGGAAACATGGAGAGACCTCGCCCAATGGCCCACAGAATTGAGTCGGACATGATTGAATATATTTCTATTTCTCCTCCTCCTCCTCCTCCTCCTCCTCCTCCTCCTCCTCCTCCTCCTTCTTCTTCTTCTTCCTCTTCCTCCTCCTCCTCCTCCTCCTCCCCCTCCTCCTCCCCAATCCTAGGGATGGAAATAGTTAATAGTCTATACAAAGTAGAAAGCACAGATTGATTTAGTTAAAAACCAATATAACAAATCAAGTAGATAGGGCTAGATTTCTACTGGGATCTGGATTCTTTCTAGATAATGGTGATGCTAAGCCACTTTGTCATGTCAAAATCTGATTTTTAAGTTTCCCTGGTTATCAGAGAAATCTTACCAAATGGCAAGTGGGATTTTTTATGAAGTAATGTAAACAGGTAGCACCAATTTGTGGTTCTTTGGAGTTTAGCTTTCTGTGTCACTTGCTTTCAAGAATAACTGCAAGGCATTATTCCCTACATGTTTACTGGAAAGCACCATATGAAGCCTTTTGTAATTTGTTCTGGTCGGCGGCCAGCATTTGATACCCAGAAGTCAAAAGTGTTAGGTAGCAAAATCCGGAGGATAAATGGATATCACCATTTTCCTATTGATGGTGCTAAAATCAAGCAAGATAGCTGCTGATTGGCTTCCCATTTATTGCCATGGCAGGCTTCCATCTTATTCTCTGCCAGATCACATTTATAGCTGTCTAACAGTCATATGAAGCAATGATGGCTAAGGAGCTTATTTTCCATTTCAATCACTATCTCCTGACAGCAAATGAACAAAAGCAATATTATGATATCAACACAGCACTAAAATATATCACAATGATCTTCAAAAGGACTTAATTGTAGCCTAAAACAGAAACTACCAGGAATGCCAAAAATTAGTCAAGGCAGTTTTGCTTGAGTCCTAAGCTGTCTTTCCGGGATATTTGGTTGGGGTGTCAGGGTTCCAAGTAATACAACTCTAGCAAACTCAGAGAACTCTGAGGCAAGTATATTTCTCAAATAATCATTTTATTTGGACATCTCAAATTGGCACAGGCTGATGAAAACTGACTCTGAATGTTCCTGCAGTTTTCACTCAATTAAAAGTTTTTCTCCTTCCCCAAACTATCAATCACGTAGTCAATCAAGGTGCCTGGTTACTTCACTCCTCCTGTCTCCAGCCCCTTGTGGGAATGTCCTTGGCTCCCATGAGTAAGCCGAGCTATTTTTTATCCCCACTCCCTATCCCTCAGCTCCAGTGTGGCAACATTGAAGCCTCAAAATGGCTTCAGTCAGGTCAGCATCAGTGTTGTCATAGAGAAGTTTTAGGGAGATAGATATGTCTAACCTATCAAAGAGAAGGAGATTAAAGTGGACATAACTGCCTTGTGGGGCTGTCACAAGAGAACAGGGGACTGACTTATTCTCCAGAATGCCAGAGAGCAGGCCAAGAAATAATAGATGGAAGCTTGTGAAAGAGAGATCCAACCTAGAAATAAGGATAAATTTTCTGACAGTGAAGATCAAGCTATCAATGAAATAGCTTGCTCCCTGGAGTTGTAGCTGCTCCAATGCTGCAGATTTTCAAAAATAGACTATACAATAATTAGCCTGAGATGGTCTACATTGATCATGGGGATTGAACTACAAGACCTTAGAAATCCTGTGTTTTATGTGGTGTTTTGGACTGGTTCAGGTCTTTACTGGTGCTGATGTCTGCTGTTCAGATTTTTGGCTAACAGTCTATATTGCTCCTCATGGTATTCAGCAGCAATTTTAGGAGTAGGCAACTTTTTTATTGATTGATGATGATGACTTCAGTAAAATATCTTTATTGTGAGTCTTGGGGTAAATTCAGAAGCTTGGAAACTGCAAGAAGAATTTCCAACCCTCATTTACAGTGAGTTCATTAAAGGCCCGGTCCCACTGGCCGACGGATGCAAAACGTATGCATAAAGGACACAGTGGATGAGCAACATTTCGGGGGTGGATCCATCCGTTGTAATCCGCTCCAAAAAGTGGTGAAAATTTGCATAAACAGAATGGAAAAGAACAGAAAAGAAAGGATGTGGGTAGTATGTAGCGGGGATGTTAAACGGATGTTCATAGGAAGCCTAGCAGATGACAGTGGATGGAAGTGGATGAGACATCTGAAGGGGTTCTGGGGGGAAATTTCAAAGCGGACGCATAGCGGAGGGGGCGGATGCATAGTGGATGAAGTGGATGCATCACGGACACCTATAGGAAACAAAGGGGATGCTGTGCAGATGTATATTAGAGGCAAAGCAGGGAGTATGAATTGCGTCAACTCCACAGATATAAAAGGATGCAGCATGCATGCAGTCACCATTTAGGGGAAAGACGTGCTGCCACATACATCTAGCAGGAACACCATGGTTCATCAGTCAGGCAAGAAGAGGAAGCCCGTGCCTACTCGTTCAAGCCCTGGCAAGAAGGCCAGAACCAGCATCCCACCCCCTGGCACTGATTCTGAAGCTGCTGCTGCTGCTGCTGCTGCTGCTGCTGCTGCTGCTGCTGTGGTGGACCAGCCCAAAGGCCCTCAAAGCCCTGCTGCTGGAGGCCCTGCTGCTGAAGCCCCTGAAGGCCCTGCTGCTGAAGCCCCTGAAGGCCCTGCTGCTGAAGCCCCTGAAGGCCCTGCTGAAGCCCCTGCCAGAGGGAGGAAGAGGCAAGGGAAGCAGAAGGGAGAGAGGAAACAGTACACCATTTCCGAGAAGCATGAGAATGAGGTGCTGGAATGGCTGAGGGAGAACGAGTACCTCTGGAGAAAGGACCACAGACTCTATCGCGACACCAAGAGGAAGCAGGCAACTCAGAGAGACAAGGCAGAGAGCCCGGGGTACACTGCAGAAGTACTCCTGAGATGGTGGAAGCACATGCACATCTGGTATGGCAAGCTACACCTCAAGAAATCCGGGCAGGCTGCTGTCAAGCTCACTGAGCGGGAGATGTACGTCATGGCCAAGTGCAGTTTCCTGGAGGGTGAGATCCGCCACCGAGGAGCAGCCCCTCTGAGACCCCTCTCCCTCAGACAGCCTACAGACAGCCAGTCCTCTTCCAGCCAGGAGCCAGCTACCCTGTCCAGGCAGCTGTCTTCAGAGGGCCCCACGGCAGAGACCCCCCTGACAGCTGCACTCCTCATGCCGGCAGACTTGGAGGATCCCGTGGAGGATGATGCCCTGCTGTCACAAATGGAGGAAGAAGCAGCAGCCACCAGAGGCCAACCCACCCCCACCCCCACCCCCAACTCCAGAGGATGCAGGTAGAGAGGCAGACTGGAGGGCCAGGACCACAGTGTGCTGTTGGAGATCAGGGACACAATGAAGACCAGAACAGAACTTCTCTTTCAGCTGGTCCACTTGGACAGAGCATCCTCAGACCAGAACACCTTCATCACCTATGTGAACCAGACCCTCAGGGACCCGCCCGAGGCCCAGTACCAGGTGATGAAGGAAAAGATCACATCACTTCTGCACAACCCTCAAGGCCCAGCTGAAGCTGCTCCTACCCAGTCCAGGTCTGCTCCTCCACCCTAGGCGATGTCACAGCCCTTCCACGGCTTTCAACAGCCCCTCACCTACCAAAGCTACGACTACCAGGACTTCCCACAACAGAAGCAGAACTTCCCAGTCCAGGCCCAGGTTCATCGCATGCCACAGACACCACTCCTCACCCAGCTGCAGACCAGACAGCCCCACTACACTCCTCCTTCCTCCACCCCACAGCCAAGCCCATCAATGGACAATCTGTCATCAGTCTTGTGCCTGACATCTCAAGTCCTTGATGAAGGGCCTCTCAACCTCATGTGACTGAGTCAGCTATCGGACAGCTTCCTGAACATACCATCCCCTGTTGTACCCTCGGGGCCAAGCACCCCAATGGTGTCTCAGACCAGCACTCAAGCCATAGCCACCTCCACAGTCCCTGCTCACTTTACAGCTGAGACCATGGACATGACTCAGAGTGACTGAGAATAGTGTCAGAGACTGAGCTGTTTACTTGTTAAGTTTATCTTTGCTTAAGACACTTTACTTGGTTCATTTTGCTTATTTAATAAAGTCATAAAGTTTACCTAAGAAAGTTAATAAAGATTATCTTTACTTAACACACTTAATACAGTTTACTTGGTTCATTTTACTTATTTAATAAAGTCATAAAATTTACCTAAGAAAGTTGGTAAAGGTTATCTTTGCGTAAGACACTTGGTTCATTTTTTTTACTTCATAAAGTGTTGGTGAAAACTTTGAAAAAATGGTGAAGCCTTTGCATGTTTGTGGGATAGATAAGGATAGTTGTGGGATAGATAAACCTCCAGTGCAAGCATTGTGGGACTATATGGTCCACCATCCCAGCGATCCAGATGATTTTCTCCCCTTTTTGATAGGAAATATTGGTTGTCCGCTCGGTGTCCTTCTACATACTCTAGACATACTCCAGACATTCTAAATATATGAAATACATCCCAGAAACAAACGTTTTGTCCATTTTTAATCCTTTATATACGAGATGCATACGCTTACATCCTTTCTATTTCCGTGCTACTAACGCTGTGCAGACGTTCCATGTACCTTTTGTTTCCTCCCTCTTTCCATTTTCAGCTGCAGCGGATGTGAGTTGAGGGGATGGCCAGAGGATGCAGAGAGGATACAGCGTATGTTTAGCGGATGATAACGGACAGAGAACGTTTGTTGCCCGTATATGTCGCGGATGTTTATTGTACACGGCGGAAAGTTCATCTGTTCACAAAGTTTTGTGCAACTCAAAACTTCTTGTGCAGATGAAATCTCAGTGGACGGATGCTCGACGGATAGAGCATATGAAACACGTATGCAGTGAGTACACAACGGATGCATAGCGTTTTCCAATGGATGGCAAGCTTTTTTTTAATGTTTTACATCCTCTTTGCATCCGTAAGTGCAGTGGGACCGGGCCTTTAGGTTGCGTATTTTCAGTGACTTGAAACTCTTCTTCCTATGTTTCTGGGCACCTGAGGCTGAGTTGCCATTTATAAAATAATATTTCAACTAATTCTCCTTCTATCTCTTGACCACTGAATTTTACATTCTCCCTTCCCTTCCCATCCTCCTGTGAGTTTCTCACACCTTCTAACCTCCACAAGGTTGCTGGGAGAGATAAACTGCTTCTTTGTAGAAAAGGCTGGTTACAAGTATAGCAGTAATTAATATTGTTCTGTTAATTAAATTTCAGCAACTCCATTACTCAGAATATAATTATCTCTCCTTACAGGGAATTGTTGCTCATGCCGAGGTGCCATTTACAGTTTGGGGTCAAATCATGGAAGGGGCATCAAATCTTTTCCCCAGAAAATAAAATGTGGCTGAACTAAACTCATTGTTTGATCATGTGCGAGAATACATTGTAAGCCTAATGAGTTACACAAATAATTAACAGATTTTTATCAGGCAAAAATAAATAATTAGCTTGGAATCAGTTCCCTGAGTTAAATATACACAGAATTGTACATAGTGAGTTGTAGAATTATCAGTGGTATAACTGTGTCATTGTAGATGAGAACATCAATCCAATGAGAGGAGAACAATTTACACTCTACTGTAATTTAGAAACCCTTTAGGCATAGCAGACAAGCATATTGCAGCAAATATCCAGCAATTAGTTAGACATTTAATATCTCCATTTCTCACCTTTCCTCCAAGAACATTTTTTATTTATTTTTAACCCACCCATATTATTTTTTATTAATAACTGAATGATTTTTTTATTTTAATATGGTATTTTATAAATAACTCAAATGCAACAGGCATATTTGTTATACCTTTGCAACAACACTGTTAAGTCAACTCAGTTTAGCTGCTCCAAGGAGACTCAGCAAGTGTTGTATCTGAGATTTGAACATGAAGTTCAGCTGGGGAGGTAGAAAACTGCATAATGAGTTTAGGGGTACAGTGGGGCAGATACAATGAAATCACAGAACAAAACTGGCTATGTGCTCCACCAATTTTTTTTCTTTGGTTTTTTTTATTCACATTCAGTGCCAATGGAGATCATAATGACAGTATCAATAGCACCTAGACTTATATTCTGCTTCATAGGCATTTGCAGACCTCTTGAAGTGGTTTACAGAGTCAGCCTATTGCATCCAAACAATCCGGGTCCTCATTTTATCGACCTCAGAAGGCTGGAAGCCTAAGTCAACTTTGAGCCAATCAGGATCAAACTCTGGCACTGGGCAGAGCCAACTTGCAATACTGCATTCTAACCACTGTGCCACCATGACTCATAAAGTTCTGATTATTAATAATTAACTCCATATGCTTCAAGAACCCTTTTGTACTTTACATGTCCTTTGTAACTATATTTTGTTAAATATCAATAGTATGGTTTGCCTCCAGGTTGAAGTAACAGCCATGGAATCTGTAGAATGGCTAAAATAAACTGAACATAGTTTAAAATGATTAGAATACCCTCAAGTCCTAATTATGGGGAGGGGGACAAAATAATTCTACTCATTGCATCTTCATCTTCTCATAAAATAACTCTCCCATGTTCAAACATGTTCAATCTCATCCCTTAAAATTTCCTCCCTTCTATTAAGAATTGAAAGCTAAGCAAGATGGGTCCTGATTTGTACATGAATGAGAGATAACCAAGAAATCTCAGGGCTGTTTCTACATGATAAAAAGTGAACCATATGATTGTTAAAAAAAAAAAAAAAACCACCTACATGGACTATGGTGACAAGTAAGTCATCAGGAATTAATCGTGACTTCAAGATGGCTTTACTTTTTTTTACTTTTTATAATACATGAAGAATTCTTGTTCTGGAAATGTTGTTTGCTATAGTCTAATCTACAACTCTATCTTTATTAATACTGACCTTAATTCTATTTGCAGAAGACAATAAGGGAAACTTAGATTTGACATGGAAATCAGGCCTTTGAATGGCAACAACAGACATATTTTAAGATATACAGATGGCATTGTTATAACCAAGCTAAACAAATCAGGTTCTTCTAGGTTGCAATGAATTTGAATGTGTCAGTGCAACAGTCACTGACTCTTTCTGATGCAAGAATTAATCAAAAATGCCCACAGTGATTAAAATGAACATATTACTGCCCAAAACAGCTCATAATACTTTATATCAAACTTCCACAAAGAACCCACAAGAAACTTGTTTCCAAATTCCTCAACCAAAAAGTTTGCAAGCTTTTCATGCTGCATATTTATATATATTTGTTTTCTTAGGTTTTCGCGGGTACTTACATGTGTGCTGTTCAGCTTCCTTCGGGTATTATCCCACGTCATTGTAGTTCTGTTAAAGTTGTAGCAACGTTTCAGCAGAATCTCATCTGCCATCATCAGGCTTCTGTATGGATATGGGTCTTACAGCTCCTGGTTTT